>CAJVPT010003770.1:0-14613 GCA_910592055.1 Acaulospora colombiana
ATTCTTGAAGTTATACTTCAAGTTGTTTTAATGAAAGTATTAAGACTTTATTAGTAAAGAAGTATAAAAACTTCTTGGAACATCTTTTTTATGTGTAGTCAGAGGATCAGCGGAAAGAGTTAATGGCTAAAAATAACTATTTAATAGTATTAGAAATTATTTTTATTATACTTTTCTCTTCTTAAAAGGCAAAGTTTTTTAAATCAAATTTTTTTATATAAGAAATAAAATAATTTCAATAAATTTAATATATATAAGCTTAAAGTTAAAAAAAAACTCTTTCCACTAATTTCTAGTTTCCTTAAAAAAAATTTTTTTTTTTTTGATAATATTTTTGAAAACTAAGAAATCAACCTTCCATATTTAAAAAATATATAATCTAAAAACAACAATAGTTTGCTATCAAACTTTAAAAATATTATACTTTTTTTTAATAACAATTATAGAATAAGTATCAAAAAAAAATATCATAGTATAGTTTTTCTTTATAGAAGAAAAAAAACTCAAAAAAAAACTGATTTACAATAAGCTTCTGGAGGCACAACCTCAACTCCATAAAGCTCTCAGCCAGGTCAGTGCAAGTTAACATCTTTCTTGACACTAAGAGAAATATTATAGGTAATAACTTTAGTCAATAAATAGTTAAAGTTCAGAGTTCACAATATCTAGAAGGATGTCCAAGCCTCAATTATTCAATAGTAAAGAATGACATAAACAATACAATAGTACTTCATATTTTGAATCACATAATGCGAACACGTCATATCTGTCAGTTTAAATAGCAATCCATTTACATGTCTAAAAAACAACTTGTTTACATGTTTTCACTTCATACTTATATGTGATAGTAGTTATCAACAATACAATACAGTAGATCTAAAAATAGTAATATAGCTTACAATCAATAGATAAACATCTTATTTATGTGTTTATACTTTATACTCACATATGATAGTTGCCATCAACACAACAGATTTAAAATAGTAATACAGCTTATAATCAATAGATCAATATCTTGTTTATATAAACAAGAGTAAACAAATAAAACAAATAAATAAATAAACAAGCATTACTAAAATAAGCAAAGAATAACTATTATATAATTTAAAAAACCCTAGCACTACCTAAAACAATTATTAAAAAACATATCAACACTGTATATAACAACCTATTTTTCATATCATGTGATCAACATGTCTATGAGAAAATATAAAATTTTATAGATCCCTAAGAAAAGAGAAACACATATCATTAAAACTTTAGTTCAATTAATGAATAAGTATAATTAATAAAGAAAATTATGGACTTTACAAACCTTCTTGAATATCACTTCAACTCAAGAAACTATTACAAACCCAGTCTTAGATCCAACTAGATACTCAATTATTGATAGTATTATTATTAGAATTTTGGACATTGATTATACTATCTTTATCAAAACCAATGTTCTTAGACAACATATCCTCTACTTATGGATAATAAAATAAAAAAAAGAAGAAGATTTTCTAGTTCCCTTTTTAGAAGACAAATACCTGAATATGATAGAACAGGTAGAACAAATATAATATATATTGCAATTATTGTCAACATATTAGTTAATAATTAGAAGTAATCTTTCTACTATCAATTTACCTAATAAGATAATGGCTATAAAAGTTCAAGTAATCATATCAATTGAAATCCCAATTATTGCTGAAGTCGAAATTGAAGATAAAGAATTAGAAAACAAAATTAAAAAAGAAGTTATTGATAAAAAATTAGAGAGAATAATATAGCTAAATAGCAAATATATAAGACAAGAAATAGAAAACCATTTAGCATTAATCTATACCATATTAAGGAAAAATGAATATTTCAAAATGAATATATTTGCCTCAAAACTTTCAAGAAAAATCAAAACAGAACAAATAGCATATTACCAAAACACATTAAGCTTATCAAAAGACTCTTATTCCTTCACAGAGGAATTTATCAATAACAATACTTGAACAACATTTTGCTATGAAGAAAAAGAAGATACATTAAGATAACTTGAAAAAATTAACAGAAAAGAGAAAGACAATTTTACTATTATATCCCTAGAAATAGACAAATAGTCAAGTTCCAATCAACTATCAAACAAAAAAGTGTTTCAGAAAACAAAGGAAAAAAAGGAAATATTACTAATAGTTATCTTGATAGATATCGATCAAAATTACTCACATTAAGAAATCAAGGCAGTCCTCAATCAATATGGACAAATAACAAATATTCATATTTACAACTACTTATAGTTATAATGTAGAATTAAAGCACATATCATTTCTTATAAACAATATACTGATCTTGAGGAGAAATGGATAATTCACATCAGAACAGAAACTATTAAAGTCTTTTTTTCTTAAAATGAATCTGATGATGAAGAAATTAATAAAATTATCAAACAGCGTAATACACAATCCTTGTGACTATATAAAGTACATAATACTACTATCAGATTAATTGCAAGGGTAATTAAACATATCAAGGCCAGAGTATGCTATATTTCTAGAAATCTATAATACATTCAAAGAAGAGGCTATATTGTAATTTACTTTCTATAGTACAAAATTTTAACAATACCTTAAAATGACATATTTGCATTTATAAATACAAACTCATATAAAGTGCAAAAAAATACTTTAAACAAGAACAAAATATTTTTAAGAAAGACAAGATTTCAATAAAGCTGAAAAATCTGATACTAAATTCACACAGCCAAATAAACAACAAACTGATGGTATGAAAATGGATCAAATTGATATTAAAAGTAATATAAGATTTAACTGATACACAACACTGAAGGATGAATCAAAAACTGAAATTAAGAAAAAGACATATCTTAACAGAAGGAAAAAGATGCAATCTTCAAGGTAATAAGCACATCATTAGTAAAATAGAAATCTCCAAACACTTTGCTATTAATAATAATAGAGAATCTATTAATTATTATAATAGACAAAGAATATACTGTACAACAGATCTGAAAGCTCTTATCCTGAAAGTGAAAGTGACCAAGATTCAATTTATCAGATCTTAAACAATCTCAAGTGATTAAACAACCAAATAAATCTAATTGAGAAAAAGACAGGCAATTAAAATAGAATAAGAGGGGGATAATGGAGCAACTACTTCTAAAAGTAGTATCAGTCCAATCAAGATATACTAGAAGAAAATCTGATTTACAAAAGGAATCAAGTTCATTTGAGAAAAAAGATATGATTATTAAGACAATAGCAAATATTAATACAATACCATATTATTTGATAACTTTACCAATACAATAAAAAAGAATATTATTGAAAAAATAGACAAAGAAGTAGATACTACAATATATAATAATTATATAATAGAAAACTCTATATTAGACAATACTATTACAATTAAAATATATAATATTAGAGATATTAATTCTAGTCTCAATCCACAAAGGTTATATAAACTCATACAAAAACTTATAATAGATATTTTGGGGATTTTTAAAACTAAGCTAACAGAAGAAACAGTAGATTTTGCTTTTAACCTACAACAAACATACAAGTTCTTCTATAACTATAATAATAAAAAGTACAGAGGATCCAGAATAAGATTTCTTATCAATAGAGATATCGAAAAAAAGCTAGAATTAATTGAGAAAATAAAAGGCTATATAATAGAAATTAATTTTCTATCAATAAGAAGCAAACTTTGTATCTATCAAGTATATCTGTTATCTGGAAAAGCTGAAAGTAGATGGCTATAACAACTGCTTCAAAATAAAATTATAGATAAGCAAAGAAACCATTTCAAAGTTATAATAATGGGTGATTTTAATATAGTTATCAATCCAATAATGGATCAATACCTATTCACTAACAAAACAACCTCAAGATATAAAAAAGTTGAGATAGACTTTTTCAATTTTCTAGAAGACTAGAACTATATAGATGTCCAAAACTCCTGGGAAAAAGAAGGGAATATTATCTTTACATAAGTAAACAACTTAATATATAATAGAATTAACTATATCTGAATATCACTGGAAATCAGTCTAAATAATATATGTGAATTTAAAAATATTCTAGTAAAGACACTACTAGGTAGCAACTATATTCTTTTGCTAATGAAAATGACAATAAATAATCTGCTCAAAAACCAGGCTCAAGAGCAATGCAGAATAAAAGATAAAAGAATATCAAATATAGCAAATTCCACTACAGAACAATAAAAGAAGTTCAAACTTTGAATAGAATACAAGCTTCCAAAAATTGACATACAATCTTTTTGGCAAGAGGCTCAAAACAACTTCCAAAAGCTTGAAAAGACTTGGCAAGAACTCAAAACTATAATTATTAAGAGTGCATACAAGTATATTAAAAAAAAAGAGAGTTTACTTCACTCTCAATAGAGAAAAAGAAGTCAAGATGGATCAGTAATTTCGATGAAAGATTTTGAAGCCTATAGGAAAGCCAACAAAATTCACTTTCTTTTAAAGAAAATCCAAATTAACTGGGACTTAAGAACTATAGAGAATATAAAAAACATAAAAATAACTATTCAAAACCTATAAGGCATTTGTGAATCTCTTAATGAAGAATTAGTATCTCCCCAATCACAAAAATAAATTCCAGAGCAATTAAAAAAGATCATAAAAATAGAGCATATCCTTAGAATAATATGCAAAAAAAAAAAGTCTTCATATCAGAAACCAAATCAAGGAAGTTCTGAAAAACAGATGTGATGATCTCAAATCTAATCAGAAACAAATGCTAAACTCAATCTTGAATCATAAAAAACCTAAAATTATATTAGACTGGGTGCTAGTCAGAAATCAAGAAGAAAGAGACTATATTGCTACTGATCTTCAAACTATCAAAGCAAAGTCGAAGAATATTATAAAAAGACTTTTAAAAAAAAAATACTAACTTTGAAAGTTTTGATCTCTTCTGAAAAAAGAATATCAATCTAAGGAATGGATTAATCCAACATAATACTTATTATTAATAGAAGAAATCAAAGTAAAAAAGCTTGAAGCTACTTTGCAATTCCTTTCAAACTACAAGATTGCTAACTTCTTATATATCAACTATAAAATGCTCAAATATTTAGGAGTCAAAGGAAAAAAAACTTTATGTCTTCTTTTTAACTAAGTCTTAAGTATAGACCAGATACCTAAAAAATGAAAAAGCAGTAACATCTATCCTATTCCAAAACACAAGTCTTGAAAATGTGATTTGAGTAATACAAGACCTATTGTTCTTCTAGAGACAGCTCAAAAATGCTTTACCAAGATCTTTACCAACTGATTATTAACTATCTGCAAGCAATACAAAATTTTAAAAGATCTGAACTTTGCTAGTTTACAAGGAAAAAGTATAATAGAGCCTATCTACCTACTGAACAACATCTGTAAAGAAACCAGAAAAAAGAAAAAAGAATTATAGATTCTCTTTCAAGATACTGCTAAGACATATAACATAATATCTCTTTATATACTTTAAAAGGTTATAGATCAAATTCAAATTTCTACAACTATCTAGAAGCTTATAATAAATCTTTTTAAAGATAGAAGTTATAGTATCATTCTTTCCAATAGACTCTCAAATTCAATAATGGCAGGAAAAGGTATAGATCAAGGAAAAACTATTTTTCCACTATTATAAAGAATTTTTTATGATTTACTGCTATATAATATTCAAAACAATGTCAACTTAGGTTATTTAATGAAGGAATAATGGTCATCCAATTTTAACAAACTTGAGAAAAAAGTTAAACTCTCTTTAAGGCAGGTAATAATTGATTGCTTACATGGATGATACAACCTGGATTGCCAAATCTAATAAAGATCTTAGAAGAAGCAAAAAAGTTCTATATAACAAATAACTCTCAGATTAATACAGGAAAGTTAATTCTCCTTACTATTAACTAGAATCCTCAAGTACCTAGAACCATTTAAACTAGAATAGAAGATATTATAATTCATGAAATTAATAAAAAGGATCAGGTCAGATTTCTTGGTATTTGGTTAAGACCAAGACAAAAGAATCAGGATATTATCAATTTAATAAAATTAGAAATCAGAACAGTAATTCAGACAATAACTAAGAAAAAGTTGACAAAAAAAATATCTGATACATTATTAACAAGGTCCTGATTTCAATAATAGAATATAGAATACAACATATATATCTGAATGAAAAGACATGCAATGAGCTCACAACTATGTTTAGAAAAGTATTCAAGAACAAGGCTTTAGTTTGTGAAAAAATTCCAAACAGTTGTATTCATAACAAAAAAATATATAATCTCAAGAGCATTTGGAAAATATAACTAGAAAGCTATATATCTGTACTTTTCTATCAACTCAATAATAATAAGGCCTCTGGTATTACCACTATAATTAAACTAAACAGAATCAAATTAAATGTTAAAAACCTGATAATATTCTAAAAAATCCTATCGATTCTTAAAAGTTAATTAAAGGAAATTTGGTAGCTACAATACTGGCTTTGACAAAAAGTATACAAATTACCTTCCAAAGTTGAAGATGAAAGAAAATATTTGATTATCAGGAAAGTATTTTATCTATTAAATCAATATTACAAGATGATAGAAATATGAAAAGATAATTCTATAACTATACAAATATAAGATTATGTTCTTAGATCAGCTTATTAATACTATTATGATGATACTTAAAAAATGAAGAACAATTCAAATTCTTTTTAGCAGATGCAAGGAACCAGTTTCTATTAGTATAAAAAAGTTTGTGAAAAGATAACAATAAATCAAGATCTCCTATGAAACTCTCTATACAAACTTTAATAGACAATTTACAATATATAGACTGAAATATTCCCAACAAACCTAGATAAAAGGAAAACACATTGGGTAATCTATATTAATACTCTGATAGATATATTAAGAAAGATAATATTTGTAAACAATAAACTCCATTTTATATCATATTAGCTAGTATCTAACTTTACTAGTAATCATACTTATTTCCAATCATATAGAACAATACAATCAATAGAAATAGTTTTATCACAAGTTTGTCTTCTTCTACAACTAAATAGATATAACAATCTGAGAAAAAGTAAACAGATTATTTTGTCAAAAAATCCTATTGAATGGCAAATAAACATATATCATCAAATAGTAACTCTATCAACCATTAAACCTATAGAAGTAGAGATCCAAGTGAAAGACTGAAATATTACACTAATAGAACAAGCCATATAAATAAAAGAATATAAAGATGAACTTATAAGTATTCTAAGATATAACAGAAGAAATATGATTAATCAGCTTACTTTTTACATTTATAGTTCCTATAAAAAGGTGATGACAAACTATGAACTCAAGATGGGTTTAGCTTGAATCTTAATAAAGGATAACAAAGTGATTAAACAGTTCTTAGCAAAAGCTTTCACTTGGCTGTTTACAATAAGAGCTGAAATATTAACTATTCTTACTGTACTATATACTGCCTCTCAAAATGTGATTGTTATGATTCACACTAATTGCAACATTGCAGTCAAAGTATAGAAATATATCTGCTTACAAATAGAGACATCAATGAGAAGATGGATAAATATTACCAACTGATCACTATATAATAAAATCAAAGATCTAGTAAAGAAGAAATATTTAAATTTGAAAATCTTGAAGATCAAAACTTATAGAATCAACAGATTTATCAATCAAATAAATTTATTTGCAAATAGGCTAAACAAGAAAATCCAATAACTTGGTATCAGCTACCAAAGCTAGAAAGGGTTCTCACAATAGCTATATGGAAAGAATATACAATAGAGATTGGTATTAAAGATTTCATCAAAATATTCAATAAGAAACAAATTGATCTAGACTGGATAACACAAAAAAGAATTCAAGATTTTTGAATTTAAAATGATAAAGTTATAGATTGGCCAATCTTTTGAAATCAGTTCAATCTAACTAATACTTTTGATATCTCTTTCAAGACCAATAAAGATAAAAGCTTCCTAACCAATCTAACCCACAATAAACTTTCAATCCTACAATACTTAAGAAAAAGAAACTAGATATATACACTATAACCACTTGTCTAGTATGCAAACTTCAATAAGAGATATTAGAACATCTCTTTGAACACCAACTATTAGAAAAATCAGGAAAGACATATGACAAAAAGCAAATAAAAAGATTTATAAATACATTAGTAAAAAAGTTAAAGATAAAGAAGAAGTCCAATCTGCAATAAATGATTGAACAGAGAAATAGTTAAAAGAGATTAAAAAATCTGATAGAAGTCTTTTCAATACTATTTGTTAATATATATAAGAAGATAAGATCACTTCCTTGAAGAAATATCTCAAAGAGTAACTCAAGATCCTATCTGTAACTACACAGAGTATAATTGACAAGCTTTGTTAAAAAATATAAATAAACTTTAAAAAGAAAATCTGGAATAATTATTATATCAAAATTATAGAATGAAAAATGAAGTAAAAAATTATTGAAAATGATAAAAGAAATAATAAACACAAGCACAGATCTAATATACAAACTGAATAGAACCAATAAGTAGTACTATTACCTTTGGAATATCTGAATCTAGAAGGCACTAAAGAAAAAGAAGAAAAGAAGTATATAGTGATTATTAAGGATTGGGTTTGTCATGAAATTAAATGGTTTGATTTTTAACTGTAGATAAAATTTAGAATGATCTATAGTAATAATCTGTAGACAATGATTTTATTAATTAGAGAAGTTATTCAAATTAGTAAAAAAATGAAATATTATTTTCTAAGTTGCATTTAGAGAAATAGTTTTTCGATAACAAGTGAGTTAATATGTGAAAGTTGTAAAAATTTATAAATATCTAGCATATATAATAAAGACATGTTATACTAATTTGATTGCAAGTTAAAAAAAAAAAAAATTGATATATATAAGCTTGAATATATTTGTATCAAATATTTATAAAATTAATAAACTGTTATACTAATTTGACTTAATAAATTATTGTTTTTTTTTTGTATATTTATAGTTAGGCTAGATTATAATTTATTAATCATTTGAAAACATAAGTATATTTTTACTTGAATAGTATAATATATACTATAGTTAACCATTTCTATCAAATTTAGCAAACTCATTATAAGCAATAATAGCTTTAAGTTTGATCTTGAGAACAATATTTCACTCCATAATAATATTTGGATAAATACCCTTCTAGTATATTGCTTTATTATCAGTAGATTGTTACTATCAAATGTTCTATCAAGCTAACTTAAATATAAGAAACTACAAAAAGATGAATAATAAAAAGGAAAAGAAAATATTTAAAAATATCTAAATAGACTTATAAGAAAATAAAAAGAAATAAAATTTTTCAGCTTCCTTTCAAGACCTATTTCTCAAGACTTATTCTCAATAAGAAATATCTGATTGGAATATCTTTTTTTCTTCTAACTATCTAAAGAACTTATCTATTTTTAATTTTGATTTTCTTCTTATATACTGTTTAAGAAAACTTATTATCTAGTGGAAGTCTTTATTTCTAAAATACACATGATTTTAACTTTTTTTAAATAGTAATTTTTTATATATCTATAATAGAAAGATAATAAATAATAAATCTCAGATTTTTATATAATCTAGTAAGGATTGAACTATATTGTTTAGTATAATATCTTTTAGCAACTATGCCTAGTTAAAGGAATTTTATTGGTAAACATCTTCTATTATTCAAAAAGTCAAATTTTTCAATAATTTTTTTATTTTGTAATAATAGAAAGATCTCAAAAATAACAGGGATTCTTGTCAATTATGATATCCTTCAATAATTTCTGAAAAAATACATTTTCAATTATAACCAAAAAGTTAGAACTTAGCATAAACTAGAGACTGTTTAGTTTTATTGCCTAACTAGGATAAAAAAAAGATCTTGATCTTGAACTTTGCATAATTAAAATAATAAGAGAAAAAAACCTTAGTTTGAAAAAATAGTAGCTTTTTCATTACCTGAAAACTTGTTACTTGTATATTATTGATCTCATAAAACTTGATCTATAGATTAACTCAATTAAAGAAATGAAGCAGGAATAGGATATTAATCAACTTTTTCTATCATTAATGACATCATCAGAACATGTAAGGTAATCAATAGGTACTTGTTTATATTTAACTATCAACATGTTTTGTGTTCATCAATTATATTTTACAATAAATTATGTTACTTAAAATTTAGGATTAAATTGAGATAGAAAAATTCTTCAGAAAACTAAAAAATTTTGGACAATTATAAAAAGAAAGAAACAGTGGATAGACACTTTGAAAATATGGCTTAATGTTTGTTATCTCTTATTGTACAAAACCTCTATAGACATGCTTCAATATGAAAGGCTTTAAGTATTATACTATTACTTTTTTTTTTTATAGAACTTTCTTGTAATAGATAGAGAAAGTGTTTCTTGACTTTTCTAGATTACAGAAAGTCAAGTTTTTGTTTGAAGATGAATATAAATAAAAAAAAAGTTTTAGGAATATCTCTTGAAGTAAAATTTCAAGTTGGTTTAAGAATAATATTAAGATTTTATTAGTAAAATTTTTTACAAATATCTTTTTTGTATATAAGCAGAGGATTAGCAGAAAAAGTTTTTTTTATTGACTTAATAAATTACTGTATTAAAATTAAAGATTATAAAAATATATAATTTTGAGATTATATATTTTAAAATATTGAATTACAATATATATTTACTATGAATATCTTATACAGTATTTAATGATCTTATAAGGGATTAAATTATACAGTTATTGATGTTATATTAATTTTATAAAGTATTGAGGTGAACATTGGAAATTGATACAGTATATAATTATTCCTATTTGAAATCTTGGAATCAGAATTTCGAAAATTCATTGTCTGAATTTATGAATTGCCACGCGTCTTCATCCAACTGTTGCACAATTTGACGCAGTTTGGTCATGCATTGCTTTAAAGGATCTTATTGGATAATAATTCAATATTTAATATAAACTTGTTCATTGTGATCATATTTCTTGGATCACATACGCACCATCTTCAATCTGCTCTTGTAGTATAGTTTCATTCTCTTCGTCAAATATATGACTCTGACTCTCCGGAGAATTAGTCGTTACGTGTAAATCTTGAATGCCTGATATGTCTACACTATTTGATTCTAAAAGAGTTTCATTAAAAATAATTTCGATTTAAAAAAAAAGTTCTATATATTAAGCAACCTGGTTGATTGTTTGATTCCGTATCATTTACATTGGGTGTCATGTCCACTCTTCCATGTATTGGTATCTCCGGTGTCTCCTGTGGTGAAGGACTAGACGTACTCGCAGCAGGAGAAGTTGAAGAACTATCGAATATCACATCATAGGGTCTTGGTCTATCACTATCGCTATCGCTTTCATAATTTGGAAACGCATTTATGAATACTGGGTTAGTAGGGGCCGGTGGCCGTATTGCAACTGGCCTCCAATGTGTACCAGAAGGATGATGTAAAAAGCGATTTCCTCGACTTGACATAGGAATGATAAAAATGCTGTGCTTTAAGCCAATCATAGATATTTAGTGATTATGATCTTAAATGTGATTGGTTAAATCAATAATTTATTTATACTTTATTAAATATAGCCAAAAATAATTGGACTACATTTTTTATTTTTATAATTAGTAAAATATATTTAAAGTTAAAAAAAAATTAATTTTTTTTTTTATTACAAAAACATTTTCTTAATAAATTTTTTACAAATTATTTTATTATATTAATCTAAATAATAATTATATAAAATTATTTTAAATACTTATAAATTGTTTATAAAAAAAAATAAATATTTAATATATAATATTTAATTAAGAAAAAATTATAGTGTTTTATTGGTTTTATCAAATTTGATAAAAAATATATCATTAGAAAATCAACATATATAAATTTATTACATAAAAAATTAATATAATATTCTTTTCCTATTTTGCTTAATAAACATCTCATAATATTTTCTTATTAATCTTATTAATCCAATTAAGGTAGATCAAAAAATTTTATACCATTCTTCTTTCATAAATAGTATTAACTAGTCATAATTTCATGGTATTTACTTTTCTATATTATTTTTAACAATTGATTATAAGTTTTAGCTAGGATTTAAATTAAAAGAGTTAATAAGTCAATCAATAATTTCTTTGTAATAAATACTTAAATAATCTTATATATATGTTTTGAATTATTATTCTATTGTAAACGCTATTGAGTTTTTAATACATTATTGATTTCATAAAGATGTAAGCAAAGAATATTTATATAAAAGTTACTATTTATTATATTTTTAAAACAAAATAAATCAAATCTTCATTTTTTATAAAAACTATCTTAAGTAAAAACTTTTTATTAATCTTTAGGAATAATATAAGTTAATTATGGATATTTATATTACTATTTTAAAGTATTCTAAAATAAATAAAAAATTGTCTTATCAATAAAAACTATATAGTTCCAGTTATCATTTAAATATTAATATGCACAATTTATATATGCAGTATATATTTTTTATATATTTCTCTAAGCATCAGTTTTACTAGTAAGTGATTTTTTTGATAGTTAAGAAAAGTCAAATAATATTCAACAGTCCTATAACCCTTGTTAATATCTATTTTTTATAGTTTTGTTATTAAGGTTTTCATTAAAATTGTTTGATCTTGTTGTATATACTGATTCAATATATACAATACTCTCTTTATAATTTTTTGAGATTGACCATTATCTCCTATATATTTTATTATTTTTGTATTTTTAATTTTTTTATTATATTGTAAATAGCAAAGTATAAAATACTAACATGAAAGAAACAACAGAGAAGAATATCCTATAATGGGAAGCAATAGAGAACCTATTAGAAATCAACGAAGCTATAGAAATAGATCTTCTGAAGTCAACATAAGACCAAAAATAGAAAGTACACAAGATCCTTTAATGAATATTCTAGTCAACCTAGAAAGACTACATGCTAGAATAGATACTTTAGAGGAATAAACAGGTTTCAGAAGACCAAGACTCAGTAATAAGGGAGCAAATCACTCTTAAAGGCATACTAGTCCTTAATAATAACCCAGAGAAGCAACAGCCCATTGTTTCCTCATCAAAAACTACAAATATGGGCAACAAATGAACTTTAAAAAGTAGTTCCAGAATAGAAGAGGAGGAAAATATAAATATTGCAACATTTTTACAAGAAGAACGGAAAAAATTTTGGAATAATAATAAACATAGATTAATAGGAAAAACCAAAGATGAGAATAAGATAGGCAAAAAGGTAATCAGATTAGATACACACAATGTTAGAGGAATTACAGATAAAACAAAGCAGCAAAACTTAATTGAAGAGATACTAGAATAAGAAATAGGCATACTGGAGTTATGCAAAACAAAATTGACAGAAACTAATGCATAATGGGCTTTCAATAATCAGAAAAACTATAAGCACTTCCATAACATCAACAAAGACACACTATTTGAAGCAAGAATTAGTCTCTTAATCAGAAGAGATTTGGAAAAAAAGATTGCATTAGTAGAGAAAAAAAAAGGATATATTATTGTTATCAACATGCTTATTAAAAAGAAAAAGATCTATATTATACAGATCTATATTTCTTCAGACAAACCAAGATACAAAATGGTACAGAACAAGATAACTAGCCTTATTAAAATAAACATGAACAAGGCTTCTATACGATAGTAATGGGAGATTTTAATGCAGCCTACAACCCATCAAAAGACAAAAAGTCCTCCTCAAAAGCAAGCTTCAGACCATAATGGTGACCTGAAATCCCACTATTCAACTTTTTTAATGAATGGGACTTTATAGATATACAAGCCACATGGGAAGGCAAAGAAAAAACACCAACAAGAAGAAACCTAACAAGCAGTAGTAGAATAGACTATATTTGGATCTCTCATAGTCTAACAAGTTATTCACTACTCCGATTTGACAATCAAGATATGGAAGATGTTATGGGTAGTGACTATACCATGCTCCTGATAACTTTACATGACAAAAACCCTTTCATAAGAAGCAGAACTACACAACCTCCTATGAGTATACAAAGGAGAATCAATATAAAAAGTATATCTCCATCTCAATGGCAAGTATTTGGTGAAAATGTAGATCATAAATTTAAAATATCACTGGAACCGCTATTACAAGAAGAACCCAATTCAGATGAAAGGAAGAATCAATTAAACAAATTGTGAGATACCTTCAAGAAATTGTTATGTAAAGCAATCTTTAACAAGTTAGCAATTAAGAAAACATCCCAAGTAAAAGAAAAGCACTTCAAGCACAATACCGAATTTATCAGTTACAGAAAAGCCCTATAGCTAAAAAAACTATTCAACAAAGCAGAGACATTAAAAAAAATACAGTAGATAAGCTACAGACCCTCAGCTTAGCTATAAAAAAATATAATAATACTCACAATCCAAATTATCAGATTGAGAACTATTGTTTTTTTTTTTTTAAATGCTGGACTTGGCCAAGTTTATTAGCAAAGTTTTACTATTTAGGTACATCTGATCAGAAGAAAACAATGATAAG
>CAJVPT010003771.1:0-14613 GCA_910592055.1 Acaulospora colombiana
GTAAATCTTCTTCTTTTCCATTACCTTGTTGCCAGAGGTATGTGATATGTTGTATTAGAATATGTTCTTTATAAAAGGTTGCTCTATCTACTCCTAATATTCTGGCAATTATACTATCTATAATCATGAATGTTTCTGGTACCAGTGTTTGTCTATATTTGATACTCGTTTCTCCTTTTTGTGAAAGTAGCTGCTGTGTTACCCACATTTCACTTTTTTCATCATGCTGTCTAGCTATCTTAATTAAAGTATCTAATATCTTGTCTTTTCTATTTTGTACTATGTTTAAGATTGCTTCAGCTTTATCCATATCTATAGTATCAATATTGTGGGTATTGATTATGTATTTTATTTTATTACATGATAGTCATTGAGTGTTTTATGTGTTTTTGTTGTTTTTGTTTATTGATATTCTAAATTTAGACTACAGATAAACTTTTGAGTTGTTGTTGTTTATATGTATCTATTTAGGTAATTTGAATGATCTTGTTGTGTTGTTTTGATTGTTTGTTTGTTTATATTGATAATCCTATCCTAATTTGAAAGTTGTTGCTGTACTTGTGTGGAAAGTCGATTAACTTGTTTTGACAACAAAGTATATGTATATATACTTGTTTATGTTAATAATCCTATTCTAAATTGTGAGTTGTTGCTGTATTTGTGTAGAAGGTCGATCAACTTATTTTGACAACAAAGTATATGTGTATGTGCTTGTTTTCTGTCTCACTTTTACATGTTCATATTTGCATAACAAGGTTTGGGATAGGTATATTGTTTTAATGGGTATGTACATTAAGCTGTCTTGTCTTTAGGGAGCTTTGATATTCTTCTGGGCCTTGATGTGACTGGAACAACTTAATTTATCGAGTGGGCTTAGTTGCTTCCTGGGTTCCTTGCAGTGTCAAGAAAAGTGTTAACCTGCACTGGCCTGGCTGTAAGCTA
This sequence comes from Acaulospora colombiana, assembly GCA_910592055.1. Lineage (NCBI taxonomy): Eukaryota > Fungi > Glomeromycota > Glomeromycetes > Diversisporales > Acaulosporaceae > Acaulospora > Acaulospora colombiana. Next base: position 943 of record CAJVPT010003771.1, read on the forward strand.
TGTGAAGTTGATATTGGCTCCCTTTTTCTGACTGTGAATCAGTTTTCAGTTTTCCTTTCTTTCTCCTAAAAAGTTTAAGACAAAGAAATAAAAAGTTAGTAAAACAATATATACCTCTATCCTTGATGTTTCCGGATAGATTGATGTATGTAGTTGAGTATGTTGCAAGTGTTTTATGGCTTGGTCTAAGGTTTTGTACTTCTTTCTTGTGTGTTTAGACTGGTTCACTTTTTTCAAGAAAATTACCAAAAAAGAAAATTTTTTGAAAAAAGGAGGATCAGTGGAAAGAGTTTCAATATTTAGATATTTTCTTTTTCTTTTTCAACTTATTTTTTTATAGTTTTATATTTTTATAAAATATATAATAATAATAATCTATTAATAATTATATATAGACTAAAAGATCAATTTTAACAACTCTTTCTAATGATTCTTTAACTATACACAAAAAAGATATTTATAAAAAAGCTTTTTATACTTTTCTGCTATCAAAGTCTTATCACTCTTCTTAAATTATCCTGAGAAGCTTCTCAGAAGTCGCATCTATCTATATTCTTTTCAAATAAAAACCTGATTACTAGTGATCTAAATAGTTATGAACACATTTTTACTATCTATGGCTAATGATGGGTCCTTAAAGTAATTAGCATATAAAATTTTACAGATCACTTATGTTCCTTTTCAAGAGACAAAATTATAGCTCTTCACTTTAATAGAAACAAAAGTCAGAAAATATTCTAAATAAATAATTTTAATAATAGAGAACAACTGTAAATAGTTTTTTTATAGTTATTATTTTAAAAATTTTAATGTTTTCTAGTGAAGAACAATTGACTTTTGTTCTTACCTCCTCTTTAGGGACACAACTTTATCTATAGCAAGAAAGTTTCAAAATAAAGAAGAGCTGATACTCTATTACCTATCTATCTTATAAAAAAACATTACAGAATCATGTTAGTAATGAGAGAGCTATCATAAATACACTTCACCCACTCTATTTGATACTGTTTCTGGCTCTAATAGTACATTTTCTCAATTTTTTGAGGGAATTTTGCCTACCTCAATTTGATCCCGAATTTTGAGTAGTACAAGATTTCTTATAATTTGATTGATTTAGTAAAATCACATTAGTGCAAAAATATAAACAAGCCTTCATTGGTCACTTTATATATCTAAATATATTTTTTTAGCCCATAAAAATTTGAAATCTACTATAAGTCATATAAGGTTGATATGAATAGATATATAATACTATTCTCTACTATATCATTGACTCCTATTTGAAAAAAGAAAGAAATCTATAGCCACTGATTAGTTAATGCAATTATTAGGATACAGAGATCTAACAAATGTCTCGGGACTTTTACTATATTAGGCCAAGAATTATACCATGGCAAAATAAAATATATTGTATTAGATTAATATACATGACTATATATATATCACTATTTATAACTCTTCTCTCTCTAAGATGGAATCCCTTCTACCTTGGAATATATAACAATTTCTTAGACAACACCAAGAGAAGTCCCCTTTTATCATCTTTTTATCAAATTGATTGTACAAAAAACTATCCTAAGAATCCCCCTTTCTATTTAATAAAGTAGTTTACTTCTATATATAGTTAAAACTTAGTTAAAGAGTAATTTCATCAAAGGGACATAGAAAAGTTTTCTATAGTACCAAGGCAACTTTAGATAAAGTTTAAATTAAGTAATACTGATACTTAACTAGAGAGTTTACAATACTATATGAAATAATCAACATTCCAGTATATAAATATTGCCGAGAGTTATTGTAAGATAATATGGACAATTGCATTAACACCTCCACTTTAAGTATATTAATAATAAGCATATCTTGTAAAAATATAGAATAGTATAAACTCAAGTAAAAGTTTTTTTTCTCTATATGAGTTGCACATTAATCAGTCTATTAGTTACAAGTTTCTTTTTGAGCTTACTAATAGTATTGATAGTATCAATAAACAAAGAAACATATATATAGATCAAAACTCTTTTTTTTACATTACTATTTAGACCTTCGAACATATTTTTCATTTTTTATTAATTATTTTTTTAGAGATTTTTGCTAGTTAATATTTCAATTTGAACCTATTTTACACATAATCATCAGTTCAACACAAATTCCTCCTATCCTTTTTTTTTACCTTTTTAAAAAATAAAATATCAGTAGTATTTCAAGTATATTGACCTTATAGAATTGTATCTAACAGATAGTAAGGATCTTTATAAATATGTTTTTTTATTATATAATAGATAGATTTATAGTTTATTTGAAGTATAGTCTCTCTGAATAAATATACTTTTCTATTATATTTTAATAAAATGGTTTGTTCTTTTTTTTTTTTTTTAAACCTGCAGTCAGGTCAATATGACATGTTTTTATTATATATATGCTAGGTATTTACAAATTGTTATGATTTTTACATACTAACTTACTTATTATCAAAAAGCTATTTCTTTAAATACAACTTAGGGAATAATATTTCGCTTCTTTACTAATTTGAATAATTTCTCTAATTAATAAAATTATTGCCTATAGGTCATTACTATAGATTATTCTAAGTTCTGTCTGCAGTTAAAAACCAAACCACTTTATCCTGTGACAAACCCAATCCTTAATAATTACCGTATAATCTTTTCTTCTATTTCTTTAATGTTCTTCAGGTTTGAATCCTCTGGAGATAATAGCAATTCTTTTTGATCCTGTTCAGTCTATTCATCAGATCTGAGCTTGGGTCTCTTGTTTCTTTTATTCTCTTCTGCTTCTTTTTTTATCCATAACTTTGACATAGTGAGTATTCCAGATCTTTTTTTTTAAAGTTTGCTCTTATTTTTTGACAGAGTTTACTGATTATATCCTGTGTGTTTACTGATGGGATCTTGAGTTCCTCTTTGAGATACTTCTTTAAGGAGGTGATCTTGCTTTCTTTCATATATCCACAGATGATATTGAAAAGGCCCCTGTCAAATTCTTGGATATCTTCTAACTATTTGTCTATCCAGTTACTTATTTTAGATTGAACTTCTTTCTTATCTTTAATTTCTTTATTGATGAGTTTATTGATCTTTTTATTTGCCTTCTACTATAAGTTCTTCTGAGTTTCCTTAATGGCTGGGCATTCAAAAATATGTCCTAGTATCTTTTTTTGAAGTTCACATACTGGGCAAGTGGTTGTGATATATACATTTGATTTCCTCTTCTTAAGTATCTATAGGACTAGAAGTTCAATGTGAGTTAAGTTAGTTAGAAAGCTTTTGTCTTTATTGATTTTGAAAGAGATATTGAAGGTATTGGTTGGATTGAACTGGTTCCAAAAGATTGGCCAGTCTATAATTTTATTATTTTGAATTCAAAGATCCTGGATCCATTTCTGTATTGTTTAGTCTAGTTCAATCTTTTCTTATTAAACATTTTAATGAAATCCCTAATATTAATTTCTATTGTGTATTCTTTCTATGTTGCTATAATGAGGACTCTTCCTAGCTCTGGTAGCTGATGTCAAGTTATTGGGTTCTCCCGCCTGGCCTGTTTGACAAGTAAGTCTACTTAATTGTTGAATCTGTTGACTCTGTGGGTTTTGACCTTTAGAATTTTCAGATTCAGGTCTTTCTTCTTTACTAGGTCCTTGATCTTATTCCAAAGTGATCAGTTAGTGATCTTTGTTCATCTTCTTGTAGATATCTCTATTTGTAAGCAAATGGATTTCCATACTTTGACTGTGGTATTGCAGTCAGTGTAAATTGTAACTGTTGTGTTTTGGGGGACTATATACAGTATAGTGAGAATAGCTAGTATTTCAGCCTTGATTGCTAATGGCCATGTGAATGCTCCTGCTGAGAACTATTTAACTATTTTTTTTCCTCTATTATAATTCAAGCTAAACCCATTTTGAATTCACCATCTGTTATCCCTTTTTTATAAGAGCTGTCTGTATAGAATATAAGCTGATTACCATATTTCTTTTGTTATATCTCAAAATGCTCTTAAGTTCATTTTTGTATTCTTTTGTTTGTATAGCTTTTTCTATTACTGTGATATCCCAGTCTTCCACTTAAATCTCTACTTCGACTGGTTTAAAAGTTGATAGAGTCATTGTTTACTAAAATACATTTGTCTGCTAGTCTATAGGGTTTCCTAAAAAAAGGATCTATTTCCTTTTTCTTAGATTATTATACCGATTAAACTGTAGGAGAAGATGGATCTGTGACAGAATTACTTCTAATGACTTCTCTGTGCTATTTGGTTGAAGATGAGTATTATTGCTAATAGGATCATATACTAGCTGATATGGAATAAAATAGGTTTTGTTGTTTATGAATATGGTTTTTCTCCATGTATCTGTTAAAGTATTAGCCTGAACTGTCCAGTAAATCTTCCTTCTATCTGGGTTTGTTGAGAATATCTCAGTTTACATATTGTAAACTGTCTATTCAAGCCTATATAGAGAGTTTTATAGGAGATTTTGATTTACTATTGTTTTTTTCTTCACTTTTTTGTACCAGGAGGGAACTGGTTCCTTGCATCTACTATAAAGAATTTGAATTGCTTTCCATTCCTTAAGTGTCATTGTGGTAGTATTGATGAGCTGATCTAGAAACATGATCTTATGTTTTTATAGTGATGAAATAGTTTTTTCATATTCTCTATCCTCTTGCAATATAGATTTGATTAATAAGATATCTCTCTGATAATTGAATATGTTTTTCTATCTTCAACTTTGAAAAATGACTTGTATGCTTTTGGTTAGAGCCAGTGTTATAGCTGCCAGGTTTCTTTTTGTCAACTTGTAAGAGTTGATAGGATTGCTTAAGATATTACCTAGCTCCTAATACTTGATTTGGCTTTGTTTTAATCTAATTATGGTAGCAATATCAGAGGCCTCATTATTGTTAAGCTGACAGAAAAGTACAGATATATGATTTTCTAACTATATCTTCAAGATACTTTTGAGGCTGTATATTTCTTTGTTGCGAATACAACTGTTTGGAATCATTCCACAGACTAGGGCCTTGTTCTTGAATACTTTTCTAAATATGGCTGTAAGATCATTACATGTTTTCTCACTTAGGTATGTATATTATATTCTGTATTCTATTCTTAGAATCAGGACTCTATTGATAACATATCGGGCATGTTTTTCTGTCAGCTTTTTCTTGGTTATTGCCTGGACTACTATCCTGATCTCTAATTTTATAAGACTAATAATATCCTGGTTTTTTTGTTTTGATTCTAGTCAAATATCAAAAAATCTAGCCTAGTCCTTTTTATGATTTCATAAACTATAGTATTTTTTGTTTCAACCTAAACAGATCCAGAAACTTGTAAATTTTGGTTAATAGTAAGGAGGATTGACTTTTCTGCATTGATCCGAGAGTCATTCGCTATATAGAACTTTTTTGCTTCTTCTAAAATCTTTTCCAAATCTTTCTTGGATTTGGCAATCCAGGTTATATCATTCATGTAGCCAATTACTACCTGCCTTAGGGAGAGTTTCATCTTCTTTTCAGGTTTACTAAAGTTCAGAGACTATTTTTCTTTCATGGAATAACCCAGGTTACTATTGTTTTGAATTTTACATAAAAGTGGATTATAGAAGATTCTTCATAATAATGGAAAGATCATTTTTCCTAGATCTATCCCATCCCCTACCACTATTGGATTAGATAGTCTATTGGGAAGGATGATACTACAGCTTCTGTTTTTAAAGAGATCTACTATGAGTTTCTTAATAGATGTAGGAATTCAAATCTGATCTATGGCCTTTTCAAGCATGTACAGTGATATTGTGTCATATGCCTTTGCAGTATCTTGAAATAGAATCCATAGTTTTTTTTTTTTTCCCTAGCCTTTTCACAAATGTTGTTTAGCAAATGAATAGACTCTACTATACTATCTCCCTATAGCCTGACAAAGTTTGATATTTTTAAGATTTTGTATTACTTGCAAATAGTTGATAGTTAGTTGGTAAGAGTCTTGATAAAGTATTTTCAAGCTGTTTTCAAGAGGACGATAAGTCTTATATTGCTCAGATCACACTTCCAAGGCTTGGGTTTGGGAATGAAAAAAATGTTACTGCTTTTTCATTTCTTAGGTATTCGACCTGTACTTAAAACTTTATTAAAAAGAAGATATAAAGTTCCTTTTCCTTTGATCCTTAAATATTTGAGCATTTTGTAGTTGAAGTATAAGAGGTCAGTCTTGTTATTTGGAAAAGATTACAAAGTAGCTTCGAGCTTTTCTACTTTGATTTCTTCTGTTAAAGATGAATACTATATTGGGTTGATTCATTTTTTTAGTTAGTATTCTTTTTTTCAGGAGGGGTCTAAATTCTTGAAGTTGATATTTCTCTTTTTGAATATCCTTTTGTGATATTCTTTAACCTTGCTTTTGATGGTTTAGAATTAGTAACAATATATTCTTTCCCTTCCTGATTTGTGGTTAGCACCCAATTAATATAATTCTTAGTTTTTTATGGTTTAAGACTAAACCTAGCATCTATTTCTGGTTGGATCTAAGATCATTACATATGTTATTCAGAGCCTCCTTGATTTTGTTTCTGATATGAAGACTTTTTTTTTCTTGCATATTATTCTAAGGGTACATTCTATTTTAGTAATTTTTCTCAATTGCTCTGGGATCTTTTTTTGTAATTGGGAAGGTGTTAGTTTTTTATCAAGGAATTCATAAGTACCTTGTAGATTCTGAATAGCCTTCTCTATATTTTCTGTATCTTCTGTAATTTTTATATTCCAGTTAACTTGGATTTTCTTTAGAAGAAAGTAGATTTTATTGACTTCTCTGTAGGCTTTGAAATTCTTCGTTGGGATTACTAATCCCATCTTAACTTCTTTTCTTCTACTGAAAGTGAAATAGACTCTTTTTTTCTTGAGACACATATATGCACCCTTAATTATTATGGAGTCAAGTTCTTGCCAGACCTTTTTGAGTTTTTGGGAGCTGTTTTCAGTTTCATGCCAGGAGACCTGTTCATCAATTTCTGGAAGTTTGCATTTTATCCAGAGTTTGAATTTCTCTTATTGTTTCACAGTGAAGTTGCCAGATCTAATATTTTTTTACCTTTTGTTCTATCTTATTCTTGTACCTGGTTTTTGAGTAAATTGTTTATTGTCATTCTTGTTAATAACAGGATATGGTCATTACCCAGTAGTATCACTACTGGAATATTTTTGAACTTGTATATATTGTTTAGACTAATTTCTAGTGATATCCAGATATAATTGATTCTGCTGTGTGCTAAGTTATTTGCCCATGTGAAGGTGATATTCCCTTCTTCTTTCCAGGAGATTTGGATATTGATGTAATTTCAGTCTTCTAGGAAGTTGAAGAGATCTATTTCAGTTTTTCTATATCTTGGGATTGTTTTGTCTGTGGGTGGTAATCGATCCACTATTGGGTTGACAACTGTATTAAAGTCACCCATTATTATAACTTTGAAGTGGTTTCTTTGCTTATCTAGAATCTTGTTTTGAAGTAGCTATTGTAGCCATCTACTTTCAGTTTTTCCAAATAGCAAATACACTTGTTAGATATAGAGTTTACTTCTTGTTAATAGAAAGTTGACTCCTATTATACATTTTTCTATTCTTTCAATTGATTTTAACTTTTTCTTGATGTTTTTTCTAATAAAAAACTCTACTCCAGACCCTCTGGATTTTTTATTATTACAGCTGTAAAAGAATTTGTGCATTTGCTATAAGTTAAAAGTAAAGTCTGCTATTTCTTCTGTTAATTTAATTTCACAGATCCCTAGGATATCTATATCAAGATCTTGTATGAGTCTAAATAGTCTTTGTTGCTCAAGATTAGTGTTAATGCCTCTAACATTATGTGTTTCAATAGTAATAGTATTGTCCATTGTAGAGTTGTTAATGGTATAGTTCTTATAAAGTATTTATTTTTTGTCTAGTTTATTAATGGTGTTCTTTTTAATTATACTAATGAACTCATCAAGTGATGTGGTATGTGTTGTGTTGGGAAGAATTGTATTAGTTCTGTTATTGTTTCTATGATCGCTTTTTTTTTTCAGGATGAGCTTGATTTCTCTTATGAGTCAGACTCTCTCCTGATGTACCTTGATTGGACTAGTGCTTTTTAGAAGTAATTATTCTATCACCTTTCTCTTATTCTGTTTTGGTTACCTATTTTCTCCTCAGTTATGTTTATTTTAGTATTTAATCATTTGAGATTATTTAAGATCTGGCACAGAGAATCTTGATTACTTTCACTTTCTAGATAAGGGCTTTGCAATCTATTATGCAAACTTCTTCTTTTGTTACAGTAATTGATTGGCTCTCTGTTACTATCGGTAGTAAAGCATTTAGAGATATTTGATGTTCCAGCCATATATTTATTATCTTGAAAGTTGTATCTTTTTCCTTTTGCCTTTTTTCCTAGGTCTATCCTTTTCTCAGAATCATTTTCAGTTTCTGAATCATCCTCAAATATTGTATGCCAGTTTGCTCTGTTGTTACTTCTGATGTCAGTTTGATCCAGTTATCTTGAGTGCAGTTTGATATATGTTATTTAAGGGTAAGCTTTCTCTTTATTATCATTACTGCTCTCTGTTTTGGTCTCTTCTTTGTCATATACTATGTCCTTTCAGAAGTACTCTTTAGCACTTCAGCTAAGTTTGTAACCATGTATAGATATATGTCATCTCAGGGCCTTGTGCAAATCTTTTGCTGCTATGAAACAGACTACTGCATATCCTCTTCTTTTTAAAGTGAAAAGGTTTCTTGATATGTAATATGCTTTGGTCCCTGCATGTTGTGTTGTCCTTGCTATAATACTTATGAATGTATTGTGTATACTATACAATTATAAGGATTGGCTGTTACAGTTTTTGAGAATGACATCAACTTCATGATCATCTGATTTATGTTAAGTAAAAATTGCCTTAAAGATATTTACTTTGACATGAATAAACTATCTATCTTCCAAGTCTTGTTGATTTGGAATAAGTCATGTTTTGATTCCCCTTTGAGAGCAAGAGTAGTTATAAATATCAATACTCGAGACCTTTTCATATTTTTGTAAGGCAGCTTTGATTTCTTGATGTGTATAATTGTAGTCAAGATCTATAAATGTAATAACCACTGTCTTGTTTTTTTCTTCTGCTACCTCTTATTTAAAGAATTTATTTTTGAAGATAAGTATGAAGTTTTTTATTTTTTTGCTTATATAAGAATCAAGGTAAAGTTTTCTCCTTCTTTCTTGTTATACATTGTAAAACATCTTCCATTTCCTCAAAGGTAAAAGTTATTCAGGCATTACCATTAAGAAAGTCTTTTTTGAATGGTAGCATATCTTTAGGTAGACTCAAGGCACCTTGGATATAGGCTAATTATTCTTTTTCTATATCTCCTGATATTCTGGAGATGAGGATTCCAATCTTGAATTCTTTCTTTTTGATGATATAAAATGGATTTAAACTGGATAACTTGGATCTGTTTTGTATATTATAGGAGATTTATTCCACTATGTTTTCCATTCAACTCTTTTCTAGATGTTTACTATTTCAAGTTTATTCTCCAGCCCTTCCTCTATGTTTTTATTACCCATTTTAACTTCAATATTATTCAGAATTTCAATCTTGATTGTTGGTTGAACTTTCATATCCTCATTTGGAATAGTATTCTTATCTAAAGTTGAGTTTCCTAATATGAAGTTTATAAACTCACCCTTGGTCTAAAAAATTTCTGAAGTATGGAGGGGGTGACCATTTGTGAAAATATTTTGCTCCAAGATGTATCTAACTTTTTTTTCCAAGAAGGGTACTATAAGGTCTTCTTCTCTTTCTTGGCTTTGTATCTATAAGTATAGGATATGTGTTTTAAGAACCTCTGCTTTAATAAATATAGTTGAATATACATTTAAATTTTTTGCAAGAATACTATTGAGTATTGAGTATTCTGTTGATCCTGATGTCTAATTGAACTTGTCTTGTATAGTAAGAGTATTGAAGATAATTTGGATAGCCTATGTTTTTTCCTCTTATTATGTTTTTCAGCTATTCTGACTATTGTATTAAGGATGTGTAGCTCTCTCTTCTTAGTAATTTGTATAATTCTTCATTCCTTTGTCATATTAGTCACATGTAAAGAAAGATAAAATGTTGATTTGTTGTTTTGTTTATTCTTAATTTGTTTATTTATTTATATTTAGCAAGGTATATATGATTGATTGTTTATTATCTTGTTCAGTATCTTGTTTATTCAAATGAGTCATTGATCCTTCCTATTTGATTCTGTTTATTTACTGAATTTGATATTGATCTTCTTTGTTATTAAAAATAAGTTATTTATATATAAACACTTAATAAACCTTACTATATTGTTTTGACACTGAATTATTTGACATGTACATGTTTGCATAACTTGTTTTGATATTTAGACAGGTGTGTATAGAATCAGAATACTTTACAGTTTAGTCCTTAAAAGCCTTTGATGTTCTTCTGGACTTTGTAAGCTTTCAGTTTTTTTGATTTATCAATAGAAACTATTGTTTATAAAGTTTCTTCTAGTGCCTAGAAAGGTGTAAACTGACTCTAACCTGGTTAGAAGCTTGAAAAGTTAATATTGGGCTCTCCTAAGCTTATTGTGAATCAGCTTGCAAATGTGTTTTCCTTCCCTTGTAAAGTAAAGCTAGTGTAATACTGTATTACTAAAACTTCTTTTAATCGATAAAGTGATCCCTTGAGGAAATAGTTGGATGTTCTAGTTTATTATTAAGTCTTAAATCTTTGAGGAATAAGGTGTTTTTAGGTTGGCTTCTCTTTTTCAAGAAAATTATCAAAAAAAAAGAAATTTTTAAGGAAAAAAGGGATCAGCGAAAAGAGTTTTTTTTTAATAAAATAATCTGTTTTATTTTTCAAAAAAATATATATATACAGTATATAAACTAAAAGTATTTTTATTTGAAGTTTATTATAAAATAAATATTATCTTTAATATCAAATTTAAAAACTATTATTTTTTATGTCAAGTTAGATTTGATTAGAAAAGTTTAATTAAAGAATTTTTTTTTATAATTATCTATAATCAAACTAAATTACACTAGTCAAAAAATATTTATTCAGCATAATACTACTTGTGTAATATTTATCAAAAAAAATAAATAATTCAGCACATTAATGATATAAATAAATCATCAATCAATTTTTACATATAATTCGGTATATAATTTGACATAAATAAATTGTCAATCAATTTCTACTATATAATTTATTATAAATAAATTGTTAATCAATTTTTACTATGTAATTCAGTATTATCTGCCATATTTGTACCATTTTTATTATATATTTCATTAAAATTTTCCTTAAAAAATTGTTAGAGATTTATCAAAATTCACATATTTGCTGAATTTTAATTATATATTATATTTACAATTTAAAGAAATTATGACTAAATATATAACATATATGTAAAAAAAAAAAACTCTTTTCGCTAATCCCCAGTTTTCTTAAAAATTTCTTTTTTTGGTAATTTTATTGAAAAATAAGAGAAGCCAGCTTTATATACACAAAAAAACACTTTTATATACAAAAACCTTTACTCTCAAGCAAGCTTTATACTACATACAACCAATTAGTAACAAATATTAATGATCACAATGGATCGAATCAGATCAGATTTTAACTAGATTCGATCTGATCTGATTTTTTAAATATGAATCGAATATGAATTTGATTTATTTTAAACTGATTCAATCTGATTCAAAACCATAATAGTTTGATCCAATTCAATTTGAATCTGATTCAAATCCGATTTGATTTGATTCAATTTGAATCTGATTTGATTCAATCTGAATCCGATTTGTATCCAAAATGAATCTGATTCAGTTTCGATGCAAAAATAATCTGAAATTGATTTGGTACATCTGAATCTGTTTCAAGGAAATTCAACTATAACTATTTGATTTAACTAAATTAAATTAAATATGCTTAAATTAACCTGGCTTTATTTTAATAAAAAAATTTTTAACTAGTATATTATTCTTTCAAAAATATTTTTTAAAAAATTTTTTTTTTATTAAATTTAAATAAATTTATTTATACAGCCCATAGTCATTCCCTTGCTTTTATATTAATATACTCCCCTTTATAACCAGTACTCTTTAAAATAACTTGATTTTCTATATTTTTTTTTTTTTTTATTTTTTATTATCGATATTTCAAGTACTTGCAAAACATGTTAATCAATTGATAATTAATTATGTCAGTAATCCATATGATATGCTTCTTCTTTACATTCCCTCCATTTTTTTATAACTAATACTATTTTTTGATCAAATTTTAAGACAGTCTACAAGTTATACCTTCCATTAGTAATACTGTAGTACTATGCAATTTATTCTCTGGCCAGCAATAAAGAATATTTCTTAAAAAAATTGTGACAATTTTAATCGTTAATAACTTAAATTTTTAATAATTAGTATTGTTTAAAAAATATCTATTATTTCAACTTTAATTTTCCATTTAATCATATAAAAGTTGTTTCCATCAAAATTCCCTTCACTACAAACAAATTCTTTATTATTATCAAATCATATTCCTCTCAAGCAAGTAGCTACAATTGCATGATCCAAAAAATTAAGATTGGTGTGAGCAAATTTGCTATATCTCCAGGCTACATAGGCCTCACATAGACCTAAAGGATAATTTAAATATATTTTTTTATTATCAAAAAAACTGTAATTCCTTTGTTGATAGCATCATATTTGTTGTCATCTAGCTGAGGTAGATTATATTCTTCTATTTTTTTTTTTGTATACTTGTGGTCATATCTTTGGGAAATATATGCATGGCATAGTTGAAAAGAAAACTGTTCATTGCTACAACTTTCTCTTCTTGCAAATATTGCCTTTCGGTTTCTTGTAATTCAACAGGTATGTTATGCATATGAGTAAATATTTCACTTTCTCTTGTTAAAAGATACCTGCAAACATTAATATTAATAAAATTTTAAAAATTAATAACTTAAATACAGTTAAATACAGTATATACCCTGTAGCTGTTAAAGCACCTTAATTCAATTCTTTAATTTCTGATAACTGGACAACTTGTCAATGCAAAACAAACATATCGATAATTGTGATTCACATGAGTTCAAGCACATCAGAACCAATTTGATTTTAGTATACAGCCAGTATTATCTTGTTGGAGACTCTATTACGAAATATTATTTCTTTATTTTTTTTTATTATTATCAGGAAACAGGAGATAGCATCAACCGCAGGTACATGGGAAGGTAAGGGATTTATTTTTTCAAATATCCACTTTTCTTTTATTTTTTTTCCATAATAACTAGAAAGGGGATCAATATATATCATTTTAACTGCATATACCTTCTCAAGGTACTTTTGAGTCAATAAATTTTCCCTAACCTGTAATTTTTTTAAGTTAATACAGCTATAAAAAAATTGCAAAAATTTTAACTTACAAAATTTTTATGGGATTTTTTTTTTATTTTTTTATATCATCAATATTGGCCCTCAAAGTAGCAGCAACATTTTTTAAATCATTATCACAAGTAACCAAGAATTGTAAAAAATCTTTCCATCAGTTGACCTGGTATTGTTTTATTGTTAATAAACTTGAAAATATATACAAGTATTTTTTAT
>CAJVPT010003772.1:0-14612 GCA_910592055.1 Acaulospora colombiana
CCGAGTGGCAGCAATCGAAAAGAATTCAGCAATATTTTTATTATTAAATTTAATCAAATTTGGCAATAATTCAGCTGTCAAATGACATAATTTGAACTAGTATATGAAGAAGCAAGAGAAAAGAAAAAAGAACTATGGATTCTTTTTCAAAATACTGCTAAGGCATATAATACAATATCTCTCTTTATACTTGAAAAAGCTATAGATTGGATTCAAATTTCAACAACTATTAAGAAAATTATAATAGATCTCTTTAAAGACAGAAATTATAGCATTATTTTTTCCAATGGACTCTTTAATCCAATAATTGCAAGAAATGGTATAGACCAAGGAAAAACAATCTCTCTACTGTTATAAAGAATTTTTTATGATCCATTGCTATATAAAATCCAAAATAGCACTATACTGGATTATATTATGAAAAAAAAATAGTTATTCAATTTTCATAAACCTGAAGAAAAGATTAGGCTCTCTTTAAGGTAAACAATAATCATATATATAGATGATACAACCTGGATCATCAAATTAAAAAAAGATCTAAAAAGTATTTTAAAAAAAGTAAAAAAGTTCTACATAACAAATGATTCATAAATTAATGTGACAAAGTCAATTTTTCTTACCATTAATCAAAATCCTTAAGACCCTGGAATGGTTCAAGCTGGAATAAAGAATACTATAGTTCATGAAATTAACAAAAAAGATCAAGCCAGATTCTTTGGTATTTGATTAGGACCAAAACAGAAAAACCAGGACATGATTAATTCAATAAAATCAGAAATAAGAGTAGTAGTTCAAGCAATAACTAAAAAGAAGTTGACAGAAAAACATGCTTGATATATTACCAATAGAGTTCTAATTCCAAAAATAAAATATAGAATGCAATATCTATACTTGAATGAGAAGCTATGTGATGACCTAACAACTATATTCAGAAAAGTTTTCAAGAACAAAGCTTTAATCTGTGAAACAATTCCAAACAGTTGTATTCATAATAAAGAAATATATGGTCTTAAAAATATTCGAGAAATATAGTTGAAAAGCCATATATCAATACTATTCTATCAACTCAACAATAATGAAGCCTCTAACATAGTGACCATAATCTAATTGAAACAGAGTCAGATCAAAGGCTGGGAAACTGAAAATATCTTCGATAATTCTGTAGACTCACACAAGCTAATCAAAGGCAATCTAGCAGCTACAATATTGGCCCTGGCCAAAGACCCATAGATTATACTTCAAAGTTGGAAATAGAAGAAAATCTTTAATTACCAGGGAGGTATCCTATTTATCAAGTCAATCCTACAAAATGATAAAGAATATGAAAAGACCATTTCATTACTACATAAGCATAAAATTATGTTTCTGAATCAAATTATTAATACAACCATGAGGACACTTAAGGAATAGAGAGCAATTCAGATTCTCTTTAGCAAGTACAAAGAACCAGTCCCCTCTTAGTACAAAAAGATTTATGAAAATGTGATAAATAATCAAGATCACTTAAGAAAATCATTATAAGAACTAGATTGAACAGATTATAACATATAAACTAAAACATTTTCAGTATATCCAAATAAGAGAAAAATACATTGAGCAGTTTACTCTAGCTTTTCAACTAATATATTAGAAAAAATGTTATTCTCAAACAACAAAATCCAGTTTATCCCATATCAGTCCTCATATGATTATACTAGAAACTATATCCTACTTCAATCAGATAGATTATCTCAAGCATTAGAAGTAGTTCTATCACAAATCTACCTCCTCCTATAACTAAATAGATATGAAAATCTGAGAAAAGGAAAACAAGTTCTCCTGTCAAGCAATTCTACAAATTGGCAAATAACTATAAGACAATAGATATTAACTCCATTTATTTTTAAACCTGTAGAAGTGGAAATTCAGGTAGAAAACTGGAAAGCCATGCTAATAAGACAAGCTATCCAATTAGATAAACATATAGAGGAACTTATAGATATTCTACAATACAATAGTTAATCAGTTCACTTTTTATACAAATGGCTCCTAAAAAAAATGGACAAAAGATGGTGAACTTGAAATAGGTTTTGCTTGGGTCCTAATAGAGAATATCAAAGTTGAAAAACAATTTTCAATAGGGACATCGACATGACTATTAGCAACTAGGACAAAAATATTAGTTATCTTTACTGCACTATTTACTGCTTCTCAAAACATAACGGTTTTAATCTTTATTGATTGTAATATTGTAGTTAAGATATGGAAATCCATCAGTTCACAAACAGAGATATTAATAAGAAGATAGACAATGACTACTAACTGGCTGATATGGAGTAAGATTAAAGATCTAGTAAAAAAAAAAGATTTTACCTTAGAAATTACAAAGGTCAAGGCTCATAGAATCAACAAATTCAATAATCAGATAGATCTACTTGCTAAACAAGCTAGATGTAAGAATCTGATAATCTGGAATCAACTATCAGAGTTAGAAAAAGTTCTTACAATAGCTACATGAAATGAATATACAATAAAGATTAGTATTAGAAAATTTGTTAAAACATTTAACAGAAAAAAAATCAAAAAAGACTAAACAGCACAAAAAAGGATTTAAGAGCTGTGAATCCAAAAAGATAAAATAATAGATTGATTAACCTTCTGAAATCAATTCAATCTATTCAATACTTTCAATATCTCCTTCAAAGCTAATAAAGATAAAAGTTTTCTAACTAACTTAACATATAATAAACTTCCAGTACTACAGATACTCAAGAAAAAGAGATCAGATATTTATACTATAATAACTTGTCCAGTATGTGAACTTCAAGAAAAGACATTAGAACATCTTTTCAAATATCCAGCCATCAAAGAAGCCAGAGAAGATATATAGTGGAAAGCAAAAGAAAAAATTAATTACCACATCTATAAAAAAATTAAAGATAAGAAAGAAGTTCACTCTACAACTAATAATTGGACAAGTAGATGGCTAAACAAGATCCAGCAATCTGATAGAAGCTTTTTCAACACTATTTGTGGATACATAAAAAAAAATGAAACTACCTCTTTGAAGAATTATCTCAAAACCCAACTCAAAATTTCTCCAGCATCTATATAAAGCATAATTAATAAGCTTTGTTATAAAATGAGAAAAAACTTTAAAGAGGATATCTGAAACAACTGCTGTACTAAAGTAATAGAGTGGGAAAAAAAGCAGAATATTAGTGAAAAGGATAAAAGATCCAAAAGACTTGGGTATAGTTCAAATGTACAAACTATATAAGAACAGAAAGAATCTTTAATATTCTTAGAAGATCTGAAGGAGGAAACTTTTGAAAAAAGAGAGGAAAAGAAGTATATGGATATCATTAAATATTGGATTTATCATGGTACTAAATGGCTTAATTTTTAATTGCAAACAGAATTTAGAATGATCTACAGTAATAACCTATAGAATGATTTTATTAATTAGAGGATTTATCCAAGTTAGTAAAGGAGTGAAATATTATTTCCTAAGTTGCATCTAGAGAAATAGATTTTTGATTATGGGTGAGTTAGTATATAAAAGTCAAAATATTTTATAAATATCTTTATATATATATAATAAAGATGTGTTATACTGACCTGACTATGGGTTAAAAAAAATATAAAATAAATATAATTTTTTTTTAAATGCTGGCTCAGCCTTGTATTATTTATATTTATACAGTATTATTACATAGAATTTTTTTAGGATATACTACCAGTCTACTACAAATAAAATTCGATAGAGATAATCTCTCTTAGAAGGAACCCACTTTGTAGCTTGTTGCCACTCCTTTAGTGGAGGCTAACCTGCCAAGGCTGGGCTAGTGCTAAAATAAATTTTGAAGATGTAAAAGTTATCTATAGTATTTATTATTCATTGTATTATAAATTTGTTGATCAGGTGCACAAACTGGTTTTTTATGAATTGTTCTTTTTGTGTAAAGATTGGGTCTTCTTCTTTGGGTTCATACTTGAATTTCTTTTCCTTTTGTTTTATAATACTGTTTTGTACTTTCTATTCTTGAAAAGTCTTACATCTTTTTGTTCATATTTGATAAAGATGTTTGATGATTTTTGTGCATATTAAAGATATGCAACTTTTTCTGATCAATTTGTCTATAATTGTTCTTTTGATCTCACAAGTTAATTCTTTGAAGAATACATCTTTAATGCTTGCTATTAAGTATTCCTTATATTTTAGGTTGGTTTTGTTTTTTATCTGGTCTGTGAATTTTGAGCTTTTAACTTTGTCCATATGTGTTTCTACACATTCAACTATCATATTAATTATAAATGTCTCAGTATTTTATCTAGTTTGTAGGCACATGAAGGGGTGTGTATTGGTTTCAGGTTCTTTGCATACCAGGCAGTCCTTGTTTTGGTATAATGATAGAGCTCTTGCATATAGCTTGTTTTTGATGATAGCTCTTCATTCCATATACTAAGGCAGAATTTTCTTAACTTTTGGTCCTCCCAGGTTATGTAGTGATCACACATCTTGGTTGGTTGCAAGTATGTTGTAGTTGTGGGCCAGTCTATTTCTTTAATGATTCTGTCACTAAAATTACATCTTGTCCTATTTAGTAGTTTCCATTTTGCCAGGTGTATAGCACTTGTTAACTTTTTTGTGATCATTTTTATAGGAACCTTGGTAAAAATGTTGTTCCATTGGGAGGCTATCCCAATACATTGATTATGTATTTCTGCTATCTCAATTTTGTGTTTCCCTAGTAGTATACCCTTTCAAGGATGGATTTGTACTAATTTGTCTGCTATTTCATTGTGTTCGATTCCTGAGTGACCTTTTACTTTGAAGAATAACAGCTTTATGTTTTGTACTTTGCACTATTCTAAAATCTGTAATAGTATGTTGTAGTTTTTCTGTGTTTTTATGATCTTTTTGATGCTTTCTCTTTGCATTTTCAGAATTCTATTGATTGCTGCTTGACTATTGGTAAATATATTTATAGTGCTGTGTTCAGGTAAGATACTAAGGACTATTAGAATAGTTGCTATTTCTGCCTTGGTTGAAGAGGGGTATCTAGTTATTTATTCCTGGAAGGTGTGTGTCTCCTGATCTGGAGTAATGATGATTCATCCCAGTTCCATATAGTTTTTGTCTCTGAATTTGGTTAAGAAACTATAGTATCTGTATAGATATCAAAGATTGCATAGTTATTTAGTTTCTCTTTGATTGTTTTTAGGATGATGAAACTGTCTATAGGACCTTTTATTATGTTAGTTATTTTTTCTAGACTTCTTTGCAACCTTGTTGGAATTGTGATTTCAATTTCGACTTCTTGTGAGTTTATATTATCTTGTGTAATATATTTCAAAAGTGTGGTGTTCAAGGAGTTGAAAGATAATCTATTTCTCCATCGAAGTTCTTTGTTTGCAGTATTGATTTTGTTTATTGATATTTTACTTTTTTGCACTAGTATGGTAATTGATTGTTGTTTTGTGGTAGAGAAACTGCATTCGCCAGTATTATCAACTAGTGTATTAATATTACAGCCTAGGCATATCTCAAGAGGGAAGCTTTCTAATTCCTGAATATAATGTCTATATTGTGTTATGTGTTGGTCAATTTTCTATTGTTTTTTTTCAATGACTACCTTACCTTCCTTAATGGTACAGATCCAATGTAGTCTAGTAGTTAAGGTTTCAGATGTTGAAACTTCTTGTTTGAATATATTTGATGAGATATTTGGGGAGTTGAGAATTTCCTTCCTTTCAATTAGTTCCTCTAACTTTTTACTAATAGTGCTGAACCAATTGGGGTTGAGCCTAGAACTGTTTTTTTTCTTATCCTGCTGATTTGGCACTAGTCCAGAGGCTTGGTTTTACTTCTGTTTAGTATTTGATCAGTAAATATGAGGTTGTACTTTTTTAGTTTTTGGTGATGTTTTGAATAGAACTGTTTACTTATAATTCTTTTTATTGATATATTTACTTCTTTTATAAGTATCAAGCTATTTATATTTGAGGTGAGTGAGAAGGTGAAACCATATGTTCTCATAAGTCAGATTATGTTATATATGAGGTTCTTTCCTAGATTCATTAGTGAGTGTTTTAATTTGTTCAGAATGGACTGTGTTGACCAAAAGTTGTTTTGAATGGATTGTAGTCTGACCCTTGTTATGTCACCTGCCTTGTTCTATTTGTTGATTCTATTGCATCAATTAGTGGAGTTAGGAGTAGTTGTCTGTTCCAAAGATTTATAATGTTATATTCATATTTGTTGAAGAGTATATTGTTAAGGACTGTTCTGGCTAGACCTAGCTTGTGTTTAAAGGTAGATATAATACTGCTCATGAGTAGGTTGCATGTTTTTTCAGAGAGCATTATGTTATTGCATAAGTATTTTGTACTAGGAATTAGTATGTGATTAATTACATATTGCATTTGCTTATCAGTCAGATTTTTCATTCCTAACAGGGATTTTATTTTCCTGAATTTCTATTGAATTAGGGTTTTTTGGTAATCTTTTATACCCAAACTGTCATGTCATGCTCCTAGAATCCTAACAGGTGTTCCTGGGAGGCAACCATTTATTATGTAGTCTTCTATTGTTATACCTTAATTTAAATCACTATTGTATTCATTTATGATGAGTAGGTAGGACTTCTGGGATTGATCTTTATGTTATTTAGATAGTAAATTCCTCAGCTTTTTCTATAATTTGTTGTATTTCTTTTCTGTTATTAGTGATCCAGATAGTGTCATTTATATATGTACTGACAGTTGTGCACACCTTTTTTTGTAACTATCCTTCTTTGATTTCCCTATAATTTTTGGTGGTGATGGTGTAGCCAGAAAAGTTTTTGACAATGTAGGAGATTAGGAGGCCATAAAAGATGTACCATAAGAGGGAAGAGATTTTGTCATCTTGGTCGATACCATCTTTGACCTCATATTCCTCAGTGGGTCCGTGACATATCAATACAATATTCTGTCTTTGGTTGAGAATGTTTAGAAGTATATTTATTATTGGAGTTGGGATTTTGATTCATTTGAGAGCTTTGGTGATCATTTTCAGGTTTACAGAGTCGAAGGCTTTTGATATATCTTGACTGAGAATCTAGGTCTGTTTTTGTTTTTTTAGCATGTTTGATGATGTTGTTGATAATATGAATGGATTCTTGTGTACTGTTTCCTAGGAGAGCTGCCCAGTTTAGTTCTAATAGAATTGTGTGTTCTTTTAAATACCGGGCTATTCTGTTAGTAATTATTTTGGTAAAAATTTTTCTTCCAGCATCTAAAAGGGGGATGGGTCTTGTGATGTTCAAGTTGTTTTACCAGTCTTTGGGTTTAGATATAGGGTAAATATTACCTTTGCTTCATTTTGTAAAGGTTGTGCCTTCCTTGATGATGTGATTAAAAATGTTTCTTATTTCTTCTAGGACCTTTTCACCAAGTTTTTTTAAGGCTAGATATGGAATTTGATTTCTTTCTGGTGTTAATTTGCTACTTCTATCTCTGATTGCTTTCCTTAGTTCTTCTTTTGATATTTCTGTAATAGTTGAACAGTACTATTTGAGGTTGATGGAGTCTTTGAGTAAGTATTCTTGTTTCCATGCTAGATATTCTATTAGTTATTTGATATTTCTGGCAGGTAGCTATTGTTGAAAGTGTTTTCTAACCCTGGATTTGATTTTTTCTGGTTCTGTTATTATATTGATTTCCTCTTCCTCAATGATTAGTTTGTCTAGGATAATGGTCCTGTAAGGTCTGTTCATAATGCTATTTATCATTGCTCTTTATTGATTGTCAGGAACAGTTGTCTAGTTGCTATTCTCTATTTGATTGCTTGGTTTTGTTTTCTGTGGGTTATAACCCAGATGATGACTTTGTGTGCTCGTATTATTTTCTATATATGGGTGATCCATTGTGGAATAAAATCATTGAGGTGTTCTTTTTGTATACTGAGTAACTGTTGTTGAACTTCTATATCTATTGCTTGAGGAAATTTTGGTACTTTGAGTAAGGATTTGTTGGCTTTTTGTATTATTTTTAGCTTATTTTGAAGGGACTGCAATATTATCAAGAGATCTTTTGGTTGCCACTCTTCTTCTTGTATTCTTTTCCTTAAGTGTGGTTTTTTTTTGAAAATGAGTAGTTTGGCAGCCTTGAGAATATGGTTGCATATAGTATTCCGCTGCTTATCAATTGTTACTAATTTGTTGCCTTGTTTACTGCTGCTTTCTCCACTTCTCTGCTGAACTTTTTCCATTGTTTGCTGTTTGCCAGTTGCCAGTTGTATCTATGGTTGGGCTTGTGATGAGTATTGCCTTGAGGTGAGTTGAGTCACCATACTTCTATTTCCATAATTGCTGATCTGTAATCACTAAGAATTAGAGGGTATAAAATTTCTCCGATATATACTTTTCTACTATGCTAGAAGGGAAGGGTATTTATTCAAATTTAATTGATTCTGTTGCTGCTGTTGTTGTGGTTCCATGTGTACTCTCTCTTTGTAGGGTTGTAGTATATATAGGTATCTTTTAATCCATGGTCGGTGAGTATCTCTATTTGAGAACTAGAGAATCTGCTTGATATGCTATGGTTTCCAGTACCAGTTTTGTTCCATGCTGGGTTGGTATGTCATTGAGGTCTCTTAGCACTAAGAGGTGTGAATTCTTTTGTATTGCTTCTCAAATCCATTGTCTTAGTTTGTTTAAGGTTTCTAGTCATCTCTTGTCACTGTGGTCTGCATGAAAGTATATTTCTATGATTCTGAGTTTTTGTTTCTTTGAAAAGGTTAGATCAGTATGGATGAGTCTTCCTTACCATGAATTGTGGTTGTATACATGGCTAGCTATTTCTTTGATAAGCATGAGATTCAGGCCTTGTCCAATTATTTGTTCATCATTGTGGGACCATAGTATGTGATATAGTGATGTGTCCAGTATTTGGATTGGTAGGTGTTTCCATTGGTTTCTATTGTGACTATTATATCCCATTTCATTGTGGTATACCATTTGAACCATGTTTCTCTTTTGTGCTTATCAACTAGACCCTGAATGTTATAGGTAGTTGTTGTCCATATATTATTTATTGTGATGTAAAGGGTGATATTCATATAAGATGAAGAGTTTATATTAAGTAAGATTGTGTATTCTGTTTCAGTGTTATTATTTTTTCTTTTTTCTTTTTTATATGTTGTTGTTGGGGTGGTAATATTATGATTGTTTATAATTGTAGGGTCCTCTGTCATTGATAGTTAGGTGAGGAGTTGGGGGATGTGTTCATATTTAGAGTATTGGTAAGGACATTAAACATTTTATCCATGTTTTGATCCAAGCGGTTCATTGTCAAGTAAATTTGCTGTTGTTGCAGTTGAATGTCTTGCAAGTTTTCAAGAGTTTCTTCTATATTCTATTTGTGTCCTATGGGAGATCTGTCTTCCTCCATTTGTTCCATATATTCTTCATTATAGTTTCTAGGTTGACAATTTATTCGTCTAGATTAGTGATTTCTTTTTTAATTTCTCTAATCTCTTGTCTGATTGTCTTGAGAATGTTAAGAACTTCTTCCATGATATTTGTTTCTATGAATACATTGGTTTATTAATTCTCTTCCTTTTACTTTTGTTCCTATCTTGTGGCTGCTGCATATGAGCCTGGTCAGATTCTCTTGTTGGACTGTTTGTTTCTAGTGATAGTTCTAATTGCTTCAGTGTGTGCTGGTTTGTATTTAGTATATAGTTTGCCAAAGTGTTTGGCCTGTTCTGAGCAGTATTGGTTCCATTGTGTTCATCTCTTTTTGGATGGGCAGCTTGTCTCCAGATATTCAGCACTACTACAGATACTGCACAATTTGGTATTGATTGGTTTCCATTTGACTATAGTTTCTTCCAGATGGAAGTTTCCATTAGTCACTGCGTCTCTTGTTTCTTCACTGTCGAAACTGATCATGACAAATCTTTTCCTCCTATAGAAGAGATGTCTAGGAATATAACATGTCTTGGCTTTGATTTGTTTGCAGATATATCTTAAGTCAAAGGCTGTAGTGTTGGGTAGAAGATTAGTAAGTTTGATTGCTATTCGCCTCTTTCTTTCATCTGCTCCACATTCCATAGTGCGTCAAAAACCCTGACTGAGTTTGATTTTAATGATAAACTCCATTTGTTAAGGATTGACTGTTTGTTTTCTTGATTTTCATAAGTGATTGTAGTGATCTGCCATATATGTTGAGTTGCCACTGGGATATTGGTGATCTTCCCATATTTAATAAAAGTTTGTTGCACTTTAATGAACTTGATATCCAAGAGGATGTTCCATATGATGATACTATTTTTCTTTTTTAAAAAAGAGTTGTAATTTTTATGTGTTCCAGATGCATATTGTTTATATTGGGTAAAATAAGATAGCATACCTCGTCTGCAACCTGTTTGTTACCAAAAATGGTGATGATATGCTCATTTTCTCCTTTCCCTTCACTAAAGACTGATATTAGACCTACCAAGGAGTCTAAGTTTCTTATCAAGAAGGAGATCTTTTGACTAGTATTTCTTCTTGAGATTTCACTTTCTTTGATTCCTGTTTTGACTTTTTCTTTGTCAAATTTGGCTTTCCTGTTAAGTGAAAATTTAGGGTGAAATCTATTATACTGATTGATTTTAATTCTATGTTTTGATGTGATTTGCCATTCCTCTTCCTACAAAATAATGTTTTGAGATAAGCTTCCTACTGTTTTGTCTTCAATTTCTATCTCTATATTTGCTTCTTCAAGGTATTCTTGCTAGTTGGGAGCTGTGTATTGGTCACTAGGATTGTTTTCTGTGCTTCTTGAAAGTGACAGAGTAGTTGTTTTGAATATATTAGTTAAAAGGTCCTTTTCAACTTGTTCACTTCAAGGAGTGTTGTCAGCAGTGGTTTTTGCTCTCTTGATGTTATTGGAATCTTGAGAGATATTTTGTTATGCTTTATTGTAAGTTGTTAATTGTTTTATGGATTCATTTTCTTTCCTTGCAACTGCTTTTCCTTTGTTTTTTGTATTTTCCTTCATGTTATTCATATTTATTTCTATGGTATGTATTTTTCATGTGACTCTTTGCCAAAAAATTTTTATTGTAGTTAGGTCATCCAGAGGTGTATTGTTTTTTGGATTCTGATGAAAACTCAACTCTTCCATTTACTTTCTTTCTGTTTTCCCAAAATTACCAAAAAAGGAAATTTTTTAGAAAAAAAGGATCTGTGGAAAAGAGTTTTTTTTGAATAAATATAAATTATTTTTATATAATATACAATTAATTATAAAATATATATGTATATATATATTTATTTATTCAATTATTAAATAAGTATGATTAATAAATTATTATCAACTCTTTCTGCTGATCCTCTGACCACATACAAAAAAGATGTTTGCAAGAAGTTTTATACTTCTTTGCTAATAAAGTCTTTATAATTTCATTAAAACAACTTGAAGCTTGTCTTCATGTATCTCTCTTACCTTCCCTTACTTGTTTATAAACTTCTTTGAATAAAAACTTGAGTCTCTAGTGGCCTGAAAAGACTCAAGTACACACTTCCTCTATTAAGGGCAAGAAAGTTCTAGGAAATAAAAGGACTGACAAGTGGAGTGTCACCTTATAGAGCTAGAAGTGACAACAATAGAGATTCTGTTGACAGAGAAAGGCTTATTATTCACTTTCTCACATACTGTCTTATAACCTCTTAAAGTACCTACTACTTTTCACAGTTTTCTTGGGAAATTTTGCCTACCTCAGTTTGACCCTGAATTTTTGATAGTACAATGTCACCTGGCATCTGATTGGTTGATATGAAACACGTTAGTAACAGAATGTAAACAAGCTCCTATTGGTTACCTCACATGTTCCGATAATGTCATTGGTGACAAAAAGAGTTGATTGGTGCCCCATGTCCGTTCCATTTCTCCAATTGGATTAATTTACAGATCAAGTACCATGAGGCCAATAAGATACGAGCAACAAGTCTCCAAGTGATAAAAAAGCTACTATTTATTCAAGCTGAGGTCTTTCTCTCCTATTATTCCAGTCAGGCAAAGTTCAAGACCAAGGTCTTCCTCTTATCTCAGTTAGACAATAAGATTGAATAGTCTCTAGTCCATGCTAAGCTCCAACTCTTTGGTTAAAGTTGAGAATGCATTTCTTCAAAAGTTGTTAAAGGATATCACAATAAATGAGGATTTCCACCACTCTTGTGAACCTCTCACCATTACAAGGCAGAAGGATTATTAGTAAATCTGGCCTTTTGAGTAATGAAAGATGTATACCAATAAAATTCCTTTAATTAGGCGTGGCTGCTAGAAGGTATCATACTGAAACAACATGACCTAGTCCCTACTAGATAATATAAGAACTTGGGATCCATCATAAGTTGTCTGTCTACTACAGATGGATAAAAAATCACTGCCTAAAGAAGGTTGGGACTAAGTATGTCCTGGAAGTAAAGGCTCCCACTAGGTAATAAGTCTCCTCAGACAGTACACAAGAAGAAAACCAAGATCAAGAATAGATAAGTTCCTTAGACAGTTAGGAAAAGAAAGGATATCTCAATCAGGCATTTCTTATTGAGAAAAGGTCTTGAGAAGCAGGTCTTTGAAGGAAGCTAGAAATATATTTTTCTTTTTTTACTCTTTTATTTTCTTGTGGTCTACTTAGACATTTTTAGATATCCCTCCTACCTTTTTTTCAACCCATCCTTTTGTAGTTTTCTGTAATCCAGCGGTTGGTCAGATATACAGCAGTGACAACCTGCTGGCAATAATGTAGTGAACTAGGAGGGTTTTCATCCAAAGATACTGCGGAGTGAAATATTGTCCTCAAGGTCGAACTTAGAGGCTTTTATGCTTAGGATGAGTTAGTTAGATTAGAATAATAGTTTAGCTGTAGTATGTATTATACTGCTCGAATGAAAATGTACTTTTGTCTTTATTTGATTAATAAACTGACGATCTAGCCTGGCTATGGATCCTTAAAAAAAAATATGTATGATTAATAAAGAAAACTTTAAATAATACAAATAATTTATAATACAATTTTTATATAAAAAACTATTTCAAATCTTATTCTAAAATTAATCAAATTAAATTATTTTTATTCACTTTTTTATAAAAAACTCTTTCTACTGATACTCTGATCATATACAAAAAGATATTCATAAAAAGTTTTTAATACCTCTTTACTAATAAAGTCTTAATACTCTCCTTAATCCAACCTGAAGGAAATTTTCAGGAGTCACTCATACTTTCTCCCTCTTGTTTATAATCACCTTTAAACAAACTATACTCTTGTGGTTTACAAAGTTCAGTTTATACCTTTACTACTGAAGGCAAGAAAGTTCTTAAAGTAAAAAGAATCATCAGTATAGTACCTGTTCCTACTTTCCTTAAGCAGAGGAACAAGATAAGATAGAGGT
Organism: Acaulospora colombiana; assembly: GCA_910592055.1. Lineage (NCBI taxonomy): Eukaryota > Fungi > Glomeromycota > Glomeromycetes > Diversisporales > Acaulosporaceae > Acaulospora > Acaulospora colombiana. The sequence continues at coordinate 13,410 of CAJVPT010003772.1, forward strand.
TCTGTTCCAGTCAAGAACTCATTTTTTCCTCTTAACTTGGTTATATGACCTCTAAGAGCTCTCACTTCTGACTTTCTGGAGAATTTTACCTACCCCAGCTTGACCCTGAATTTTAAGGTAGCACAAATCCTGTTGATTTTGATTGGTTGATATTAAACATGTTGAACAAAATTAATAAACAAACTTTCATTGGCCACTCCACATGTCTGAATATATTTCCTCGGCTCCATAAGAACCTGGGGTTCACTATGAGTCATATACTTGATATGGGGGATATAGAACACAACATTGTCATATTATTGAATACAAAAAAGAAATACCTCACAGATTGATCATTTAGTTAAGACACAAAAAAGGATCAGCTCATTTATACGTGCTGATAAAGACAGATCTTAGCCTGGTGTAATGCTACAAACACAAGACAAGACATAAATAGGCAAGAATTAAATGGTACAACATCCTTCATACAAGACTGAATTCAAACCAAACAACAAGACAGGCTGAGACACAAGACAAAGAAGATTTTTTTTTTCTTTTTCCTTTTCAGTGTTAACAAGATCTTCTCATATAAAGGACTCTGAACATCTGTAGTATTGGATATCTTAGGCAAGTTCTTGATACATTAGTTTCCCTTAACAAGGGATAGCAACAGATTATCCAGTGAGTAAAATCCTAGGAGGTGTTGATTTGAGAGATAGATTTAACAGCTAAATTCACTCTATTCAATAGAGATGACTTTTCATTTTCTATAGCTTAGTTAGAATTTAGAGAAAGTTCTATCCCATTATAATTGAGTAAGATGTAAATAGATGCCCCTTTGTACTATTTGTTGATCTGTAAATCCTTAAACAATAAGAGTGATTAATTATTCCAATTGTTTCTAAAACATATCTTGATTTTAATAAAATATACAAATTGGTACAAGAATAAGCTAACATTAAAAATATATATATTTTTATTAAAACCATCGTATTTAGATAATATATTTTTTATTTATAAATTAAAAAATAAGAAAAAAAGAATAATTTTAGTTCTATTTTTAAAAAACAAATTTTTAGATATAATATAATAGTTTTTTTTTTTTTTTTTTTTTTTTTTTTTAACCCTCTGTCAAGCTAGTTATGTATACTTTATTAAACAATTGTAAGCTGTACATATAGTATGAATCACTAAAGCTAAAACTTTAACTAGCTCACTCATCTC
>CAJVPT010003773.1:0-14611 GCA_910592055.1 Acaulospora colombiana
CCAGATCTGCTCACTTGGGTAACCTGCTAGCTAAATATAGATAAGATATAAAAATTAAATAATGAAATTAAATAATGTGTGCTACGTCAATTACTACTTTGCCCTAAGGATTGGATCTACCCTATGAATCAATGAGACACTCCTTGCATCACATGTGTCACATGATATAAAAATAAAATTAAAGTAATATGATAGATAAGAACTATAGATAATAATTAAAGGAAAAAATAACTAATAATTAAGGCTAATACTATCAATCCCATCTGATTGAAATATTCAACTATAACAAGCAAAAAAAAGAATCAATAATATTCTAATCTGACAGGTCCCTTATAAATCATGGAAATATAAATATAAGAATAGGAGCAGCATGAATACAGATAGAAAAAGCAAGAAAATAAAGCAAGTTTCAAACTAGGTAGAGGATTGGTCTTTATCCACTAGAGTAGAATTAGTAACAATAGTAGCTATATTACTAATAGCTCCAGTAGATAATAAGATCAAGATCTTTATAGATAGTCAAGCCTACATCTCGAAATGGAAAACTATAGAAAAAAAGGATCACAAAATAATTTACAAAAGATGGTTAAAAAAACAAAACTAGTCCCTGTAAATACGAATGCTAGATCTCATAAAGAAAAAGAAGCTAGATCTCAAGCTTACTAAGGTTAAGGCACACTTCAATATCTAATATAATAAACAGATAGACACTCTGGCCAAAAAAGAACCACAATTTCCAGTGATAAAATGAAAAAAGTTGGTCTTGCCCAAGATAATTACAAAAATTAAATAGTAAGATATAATGCTAGATATTTCTATAAGACAAGCCATTAAAAAAATTAATAACAAAGTAACAGTCTATCAATAGATAACTCAAGGTAGAATAGAAAGAAGATGGGACCAGCAAATTCAAGACCAATATAAATACATATAGAACCTTGTATGGTAACATTTTAAGAAAGGATACATATGGAACATCTTATTTAAAAGCTCATAAAACAAAAGCTTTCTTACTAAATTGACTAATTATAAGCTATTAACATTAATGAAGGTGACTATAAAAAGACCAGATCTTTACAAATAAGTGAAATGCATTATAATGTGACTAGGAAGAGAAAACAATAGAATACTTGCTAAAATGCCCAACTTACAAGACTCGGTGGAATAAATTATGGCAAAAAGAAATAAAAAAAGTCTTGAAAAAATTCAAAAAGCTCTTAAAAGAAAGGAAAACTGAATTAGAAGAGAAAGAGTTAAACTTAATGATAGATAGTAAGATAGAAATAAGAGCAATTGACAAATAGATAGCAAAACTGGTAGAAAGAATCTCAGAAACTAGTCAAGACATACTCAGCTTTTGTATGGGACTAATATAGAAAGAACTAGTTATCAAAATAGCAGATTTGATATGTTATAGCAAGATAATTAGAAAAGAAACAAGAAAATAGATAATGAAGATGAAAAAAAAAATATGTAATCACTTTCGAAAGAAAATATGGAATGCAAGATGTGAAAAGGTGATTGAATGGAAGCAGAAATCAGAAATCTGTAAATATATCAAAATAAAAAAACCATCATATCTATAAGACCAGAAAAGAAAGAGCAAAAGTACAGAAAGTTGATCCAGTGAGAAACCAATATATGAAGAAAAAAGAATTGAAGACAAGAAATTGAAAGAAATCTTGTTAAATAATGTAAAGTATGATATGAAGTAGTTGGGTTTTGATCTCTGTCAGAGCTCAAAAGAGTGATCTACAGTAGTAATCTGTAGGCAATAATATTAGAAATTGAAAAGGTTTTCATCTGAACCTCTAATGGAGTGATAAATCACTTCCAAAGTTGCACTTAGAGAGGTAATACAACCAAAATGAAAGAGTTTGTTATAGATTTAGCTTTAGTGGTTCATTTAATATGTATAGCTTACAAATGTTTAATAAAGCATATATAACTAACCTAACAATGGGTTAAAAAAAATAAAAATAAAAATAAATCATATTACAAATAATAAAAAAATAAAGAAGGTTCAAAATCTTTATATATTTAATATATATATATATTTTTTTTGATGGGCTCATACCTAACTTTATTGAATCCCAAATTACAAGTTTACATTGCGCAAAGCATGAATACATGGATGTATATTCAGGGAAGATAAAGATAATGATAAGCTAAAGTTATTCTAAAGCTACTTCAAGACTTATTATCTTTTCTTTTTCTAAAGAAAATCCAGTATTCCTAGAGTGTGCTGGTGTCATAAATGAAAATAAAAGAAATAAAAGAAAAATTTGACAGTCATATGAAATGTGTTGGTCTTGTTTCTTGGCACATGTCTGTCTTGTTCTAATTTTCTGTGAAAAGATCTAGGGAGAAACTTCTACTGAGTCTTTATGGAAATAAGGTGAAGATCAATGGGAAGACTATACAATTTTAAGGCTTATAGAGAGGGAGTAGCTAGAAAGGCCCAGGTAGTATATTGGTGTCCGTATAATTGACTTGAAAGTCTTCTAATATATTATCAATTAAATCCATTCCTATCTAAATATGAATATACTTACCCATCTGTGCATCTTATTTTAGATTTAATTTCTTATATAAAGGACAGCACCTAGCCTTGCAGTCGACATACCCTACTAGTGGCCATTGCTACTAATAATTAATGAGGATTTTCCAGATATTCCGGTCGACTTGCATGTCACTGCTGACATTTTTAGACTTGAGTTTCGATTGGCATAGCAGTGTTAACCTTTTAGTCTTCCAGTCAGGATTTTTTGAAGATAGGATGAAAACTTCCTGGGTTACTTTGCTCATGAGCTTTACCACTGAGTATTCTGAATAGCTCCATGCTTTTTCTGATTTAAACTTTCCAGGTAGTAAAGGTTGGAACCTATCTGACATACAATCAGGATGTAGGTGACTCTGACTTGAAAAAGATCAATAGAGCATCTTGTGACCTTTACCATAGTCAGACGGACTCTTTTCTGTATTTAATGATGTGTCAGTGCCATATTCTGTATCCACTTGCACCAAGCAGAATGACTTATGATGGACCCCAGGTTCTTATAGAGCTGAGAAAATACATTTAGACATATGAGGTGGCCAATAGGAGCTTGTTTATCAATCTTGTTCAACGTGTTTTGCATCAACCAATCAGAGTTGGTAAAATCTGTGCTATCCGAAATTTCAGGGTCAAGCTGAAATAGGCAAAATTCTTTAGAAAGCTGTGAAAAAGAAGATAGTTCTGAGAGGCCATAATATTAGACAAAGGGTAGAAAATTGTGTCTTTTGACGGGTTTTTAATCTCTATTATCTCCACCATAATTAAGAGGTGGAAGGTACTTCACTGTTGATCCTTTTCTCTTTAGGAACTTTCTTGCCATAGATATTAAAGGTAGAAGCTGAACTTTGCAAGCTACGAGAGTTCAGTTTGTTCAAAGAAGATTGTAGATAAGAGAAAAGGGAAGTGAAGAAGTTCTGAGAGAACTCTTTAAGTTGGTTTAAAGAAATTAATAAGACTTTATTAGCATAGAAGTATTAAAACTTTTTGTGAACATCTTTTTGTATATGATCAGAGGATCAGCAAAAAGAGACAGTTAGAATCTTTCATATATTTAATATAAAAACAATATAACAAAAATTAATTTGTATTATTTTTTCTTTCCTCTTAATTAATTTATACCTAATAATTATTATAAATAATAATCTTCTTTTCTAAATACAATTGATAGATTCTTTAATTAAAACTTGATTTATTTACTTTTTAAATTATAGATAGTATATTTGAATTCTTAAAATTAATTATCAAAACTTTAATCTGTTCTTTTGAAAATTAGATAAAGTACTTTCTAATTTATAAATAATATTTATACTTATATTAATAATATTATATAAATAATATAGAAAAACATTCATAATATCAGTTATATATATTTATTAGATATATATATTAATTCAAAGTAATTATAATATACAAAAACTCTTTTCGAAAAATCCCTAAATCCTCTTAATTTTCTTTTTAGAAAATTATTCAAAGAAAAGAAACAACATCAAATACAAGAAATATACTCTTGCAATAATATAATCAAATAACAATCCAATATAAGACAAGACTATATTGAACACTTCAAACTAGTCAATAGTTAAAGACTTTTATATCTATTAGTTGCTTTATCTTCTTATCTTACAGGAAAGGGAACAAACAAATAGTAGCTAATTCACAGTTAAAAAAGAGAAGCCAATATCAATTTTACAAAGCTTGTAGCTAGGCTAGTACAGATTAATACTTTTTTTTTTTTTTTTTAATCTACAATCATGCTGCAATGGCATGTCTTTATTGAAATATTGAGGAATACCTAAATATTTTACAGACTTTCACAAAGTGACTAACTTATTATTGTACATTATTAGTTAAAAAACTATACTATTTAAAATATATGAGAAGTACACTAAGCTAGTTCAGACTAAACAAGACTAAGTCTAAACTAGGTACTCTAAGTCAAATTTAGAAGACAATATTTCACTCTTTTAGTAGCTTGGCAATAGTACCTCTAAGTCAACCAGGATCATTACCAACAGTTTGTCACTATTGATTATTCTGAAAAATACAAATCAAAGCCCTCCAAAAGGTTTTTGCTCCATTTCACAGTTTTCTCTCAAAAGGGGTTTTCCTGATTGGGATATTCTCTAAGCTTCATGATGTTTGAAGAACTTAGCCATTCCTGAAAGTGACTTCAAGAAGAATATTTAAGGAACTTATTCTTCTGCTGATGTATGGATTCACTTATCGCTAGTGAAACCAGTACCATTTTATGGAAGAGTTTGCCTGACTGGAATAAAGAAATCTTTTCAAGAACTTTGCCTAACTGGGATAGAAGCTTGGAGACCTCGGCTTTTGTTCAAGAAAACTTTTTCATCACCTTAGAAACTTAATGAGAGATGGGAGTTGAATCTTCTTTTCGTATCCGTCACTTACCTTTTTATATCATAATTGTTTCTTGGAGATTGAACATACATGATTGGAGGGGACACTTTTTCTAGAACTTTTTTCCTATATTATCAATAATATATTGAGACATGTGAATGTGACTAATAGAAGTTTGTTTATATTCTAAAAACTGATGTGTTTTGTGTCAGTCAATTATCTTTGGTGAGAATTTGTACTATCAAAAATTCAGGGTCAAACTGAGGTAGGCAAAATTTCCTAGAAAACCTTAAAAGCAATAGCTTTAAGAGATCCACAAGTGATTGGAAGAAGAAAAATAAGCCTCTCTATTATCAAAAACCTCTATATACCTCTTGCTTCAAAGATTAAATAGACCTTCAGGTACTTCACAGTCAGTTCTTCTTTTTTTGGAAACTTTCTTGCATTGGTATCAAAGGTGTTGCTTGACTTTTCTTGGTCACTAGAAGTCAAGTTTTTAAGTGAAGAGGTTTATAAACAATAGGGGAAAGATAGAAGTGACTCTTGAAGTCATACTTCAAGTTGTTTTAAGAAAAGTATTAAGACTTTATTAGCAAGGGTGTATAAAAACTTCTTGTAAACATCTTTTTTGTATGTGGTCAAAGAATCAGCAAAAAGAGTTTTTTTATAATTTAGATTGATACCTTTCTTAATACTATAAAAAACCTTGAAAAGAGATAGATTAGTTTGATAAATTAAATAATTTCAAATTCTCTAAGGTCTAGAAGGATATTAAAGCTCTTCAAGATCTAAACAATTTAATATACAGATCTCTAATTTCTCAATATCAAAATACATCAACAAGTAGCATGAATACATACATGTGTAAAGATCAACTTTCAAAACACATTTGATTAAGATCCACTATAACAGTACAATAAAGCTATTATATTGATAAGATCAATAATTACAACAAAACAATATCAAGGTATTGATATCAATAAGCTATTAAACCATTTTAAATATAAATAACAAATCAATAAAACAAGTAAATAATATTGATATTAAATAATAAATGTTAACACAAGTTTTATTCATATTAAAATAGGATTAGCAAACTAGTTTAACAATAGTCAAATAGTAATAAGAACAAAAATTAATTCATTCACATAACTACTTATAATGCAGTATAACAATACAATAATAATATTAATTTATATATATAAATTATTATGAATAAAACAAAGTAGATATTTTAGATATTAAATAAAAGAGAAAAAAATATTATTAATATACTAGTTCAATTGACAAAGAAGTATTATAAAACAGGCCAACTATGGGTTACATAACAAAAAAATATAACCTTCTATAATAATGTAATGAAAACTGTTCCAGAAACATATATCATATTGAATAATATTATCATCAAAATCCTAAGAATAAACAAACCAATATTTTACAAAAAGCAAATCCTTATACAACATATTATTTATCTTTGACATAATAGAAAGAAAAAGGAGAAGAATTTATATCAACCTATATAGAAAATAGATATTTGGATATAATTAAGAAAAAGTCATTAAGAATATAATTTACTCCAATGAAAATCACTACTGAGTTAGAAAATGAATTAATATTAGAAACAGTAATCACTATTAATTGACCTAAAAATCAATAAATTACTAAATTAGAAAGAAAAGAAAAAAAATAATTTATAAAAGAAACAATTCAAGATCCTATTAAAAAAATCTAAAAGTTAATAATCTTTTTTTCAAAAGAATTATCTAATTAAGATAGTTTTTTTGTTTTATCTAAATCTCAAAAAAAATCCTTTTATTATTATTTATAGTATAAGACAAATCAATTTAATCAATTTTTTATTTAACAAGTATGGAATTGAAATATCTTAAAAAAAATTCAAATATCAGCTTTTGTTTATTAAAACTTTATTATATCTAAGAAACTTAAAAAAAAAATGAGGATTTATAATCCATATTATTTATTTCTTAATATTTTAATATTATAGATATTTTTCTTAAAGAATTTGAGCTTTTGATAAATAACATTTTAGAATATTCTTTTTATTCATTAATTATATTATTAAGACATATGAGTCTAACCAATAAAAGCTTGTTTATATTTTAAAAATCAGTGTATTTTATATTAACTAATTATCTTTAATAAGAATTTGTACTATTCAAAATTTAAAAAAATTAAAAAAGGTAAAATTTCTTAGAAAATTATAAAAGTAGAAACTCTAAGAAAATAAATATAGTCTATAAAAAAGAAAATAAATTCTTTTACTATAAAACCTTCATAAACCTCTCAGTTTAAAAATTAAAAAGATTTTTAAATACTTTATAATCTATTATTCTTCTTTTAATAACTTTTATATCATTAGTATTAAAGGTGATACTTAACTTTTCTTGATTACTGAAAATAAAGTTCTGGGATAAAGAGATTTATAAACCATAATAAAAGAATAGAAATAATTCTTGAAATCAAATTTTAAATTGTTTTAAAAAAAGTATTAAAATTTTATTAACAAAGAAGTAAAAAAACTTTTTGTGAATATATTTTTTATATACTATTAGAGAATCAATAGAAAGAGTTTTTTTGGAATTTAATATGATTGTATATACTATACAATTAAAAATAATAAATTTATTACTTATTATTTAATATTTATTTAATATAATTTTAAACTACTAATAATATTATTGAAATATATTTAAACAAATAATAAAATTTTGAGGGTATTTTTAAAAAGCAACTATAATGATATTAACATTAATATACAGTATATAATACTTTTTATTACAGTTTAATATAATATTTTAATTGATTACTTGAAAAATACTATTAATAATAATAGAATTAATTTAAATATTTAAGAAATAATAAAAATATAATAAAATAAAATTTTAAAATATTATATAAATAAATAAAATTTATATACTAGCAATTGTTTTAAATTTATAATTTAAAATAAAATATTTTATAAAAATAACTGAAAAAATTTAATTAAAAAAATAAAAAAAAAAATAAATATATTGTTAATCTATTCAATAATCTTCAAATTAGATAGATAAATAAGACAACTATAGTAGTGATCCACTTTAAGTAAGGAATACCTTAGTCATAATATATTAAAGTTAGTAATTTAAAAATAGTAGAGATTACTTAAATATGTTAAAATAGATTTTGGATAATTTGATTTAAGTAAAAGGTTTATTGAAGATATATAATGCTTAGAAGAAGAAAATTTAGTAGATAAAATCTTAAGCTACTTTGCCTAATGATTGAATCTATCCTATAAATCAATAGGATATATCTTATATTATATATATCACATGACTTAAAAATGAAAATAGAGTAACACAATAGATAAAAACTATTAATAATAACTAAAAAAATATGATTATTAATTAAGATCAATATTTCTTTACTACCTAAGTTAGGAGTTCTACAAATTAAATATTCACAAGAAGTTAATATTCACAAACTTTAACTTAATAATAATAGTCAAAATAATATATCTTGTTCTTTACAACTCTTTTTGCTAATCCTTTGATCACATATAACAAAAGATGTTTACAAGAATTTTTTATATTTCTTGACTAATAAAGTCTTATCCCTTTTTTAAACCAACTTGAAATAACACTTCAAGAGTTATTTTTATCTTCTCTTCTTCTTATATACATTTTCTTCAAACAAAAACCTGACCTTTAGTGATCAAAGACATTAATACACCTTTCCTATCAATAACAAGAAAGTTTTGAAAGAAAGAAGAACTGAAATACTATACTTTTTTATCTACTAGAGAAATAATACAAAGCTTTTTTAATGATAAGAGAGTTATCTTGAAGGCAATTATCTACTCTTTTGTCATGTGCTTACTCTAAGAGTACTCTTTTTTATTTTTTCTGCAAAATTTTGGTTACCTCAGTTTGATCTTAAATTTTAAGTAGCATAAAGTTTTTTATATAGTGATTGGCCAGTAGAAAACAAATCAGTAAAAGAATATAAACAAGCCCCTATTGATCACCTCCCATGTTTGAATGCATTTCCTCAGCTCTATAAGAACCTGAAATCCACTGTAAGACATTAGGATATAATATAAATGAATATAGGATACAGTCTCTCCTATATCAGTGTCTCAGTTAAGAAAAAACCTTAACAATACACTATACAAATCTATCAAGTGAAACTATATCTATAACAAGACTCAAGGATACATAGAAAGAGAATAATGCTTAAAAAGTGTCATGCTTATTTTTTAGAAGCATTAGATTAGTAAGTTAGAAGATTTATCATTCGTATCAATCAAAAAGCAGGATCAATATGTAGTCTGAAAAAAAAAAGACTATAGCTTAATCTCTCAAGATAGTAGTACTCTAGGGAAAACAGTATAATATTTATCAAATCTAATAAAGCACAAGCCAGATGTGTCGAGACTTTTTTTCTAGAATAGAACCATTGCAATAACAGAGAAAGACAAGTTATTGAATAACAGACCCCTCTTCCTAGCACTCATACTATCTAAGGAAAAAAATTCAGATTGCATTATCAAGCTACTTATCTCCTATATTTTAGAACTCCTTTTGTAATACCCAACTTATTATCACCTAGAAAAGCATCAATAGAAGTCTTATACTAGATAGAGTAAGATAAAAATCAAAAAAAAGGACTGAAGCAGAAAGACAAGAAACTACAACATGGTGTACTGAAAGTAGTTAAAGAAAAAATATTATGATTTGGACTAATGAAGCCCTCAAAGAGTAATCAGCTGATGGTACAAAAGTGGTAGTAGTAGTATTGCTTTCAAATTATTTTATATCAAGATCAACATCCTTTTTCTATCAATACCTTCTTTGTTGTATGCAAAGTCTTTTTTCCTATTTAATCTTATATAGTTTTGTTTATAGTTATAATCTAGCCTAAAAAATAGAATTATAGTAGTTGAATAAATAGTATAACTATTAGATTTAAATTTGAGGAATACATTGATATAAATACAAATACTATAAATTCTTTCTTAATTTTTATTGCATTAATAGATTTTTTATATACCTCTTTGTCTCAAAAAAGGATAGCACTGCCACAAAGTAGATTTATTCTTATTGAAATTTTATTTGAGAAATAGAAGTAGTTTATCTATATTATATAGGTAATATCTGCTATATTCAAATAAAACAAGATTATATTAACACTTTAAAAAAAAATATCTTGTTCTTTAAATTTGTTTAATTTTAGATCTTTTAAAGAGACCATAAATGTGATAGTATCCAGTAAAATAATATATATTCAGGCATTTACTATATTTAGATAGGATTGTTATAATTGATTAATAATTTATTTTAATAATTCTTTCAAGTAGTATACAGTATATAGATTAAAGAGAGAATTCTATTTTTTATATGGATAGCATATTGCATATATAGTACCTGTATATTTGCAAGATTTGATTATCAATAGATTGAAGGAAATCATAAAATATTGGGATTACTTATACAAATTCAGAAGTTGTAATTAGAAGATTTTTAAAATTAGATTCTGAATAAAAGTCATGGTAATTTTTGCATGAGTATAGTAATCTTTTTTTATATAAACTGATAGGTAGTAGAATTTTTCATATAATTGTTAAGATAATATAATTATCTATATTCTCCTATTTAATATAATAATTTCTTTTAATTTGTTGAATATTTCTTATATTTCCTTTTTCAATATGCTCAAAGAAACTAAAACTATTAAGGCATAAAGACTTATTCACTCAGAAAGAATGGATCTTTTGTAAACAACTGTTATAACTTTTCAAGAAAAAAGTTAAGTATTTGAAGAAACAAATATATCATGTTGAATAGTTCCAGGCTAACTTTCAAAAAAAAATTTATTAGTTGGAGAAAGAGATAGAGCACTTAAGTTTTACTTTAACAAGAGTTAAATAATTGAAGTTTGAAAATTAAAACTTGTAGTAAAAAATAGATAGGTTTGGTATCTTGTTGATTTAATTAGATGTTTTTATTTCTACTCCTTTGAATAGAATCTTTTTTTTTGTTTAAGTTTTAAGATTTTTGTTTTTTTTTTTTTTATTTTCACTTATACACTTATAAACTCTTTACCTTGAAATTATATAGTAATTGCTAAAAGCCTTGAGACTGGCTATAATAGTGTTAAGAACTCAAAAATCATTACTATTATATATATATATATATATTTTAATCTGCAATTATACTGTTTTGGTATATCTTTATTGAGATATTAAGAGATACCTAAATATTTTACAAACTTTCACAAAGTGACTAACTCATTATTATACATTATTAGTTAAAGGACTACACTACTTAAAATATAAGGAGTCCACTAAACTAGTTTGGACTAAACATAACTAAGTTTAAACTAGGTACTCTAAGTCAGATTTAGGAAACAATATTTCATTCTTCTAGTAGCTTGGCATAGTGCCTCTAAGTCAACCAAGATCATTGCTAACAGTTTGTCACTATTAATTATTCTAAAAAATAATGAATTGCTAAAGTTAGTACTGGGGAAAAAGGGAAGGGGGAATACAAATTAAAGCTTATCAAAAAGTTCTTGCTCTATTTCATAGTTTCCTCTCAAAAGAGGTTTACCTAATTGGGATATTCTCTAAGCTTTATGATGTTTGAGGAACTTAGTTATTCTTGAAAGTGACTTCAAGAAGAACATTTGAGAAACTTATTCTTCTGCCAATATATGGATTCACTTATTGCTAGTGAAGCCAGTATCATATTATGGAAAAGTTTGCTTGACCGGGATAAAGAAATCTTTTCAAGAACTTTGCCTGATCAGAATAAAAGCTTAGAGACCTCAGCTTTTGTTCAAGAAAGCCTTTTCACCACCTGAAAAACTTAATAAGAGATGGGAGTTGAATCTTCTATTCCTATCCATCACTTGCCTTTTGGTATCATAATTGTTTCCTGAAGGTTGAACATACATGATTGAAGGAAAAACTTTTTCTAAAATTTTCTTTTCTATATCACCACTGATATATTAAGACATATGAGTATGACCAATAGGAACTTGTTTACTTTTCCTGAAACCAACATGTTTCATATTAGCCAATCACCTTTGATAAAAATTTGTGCTACTCAAAATTCAGGGTCAAACTGAGATAGACAAAATTCTCCAAAAAACCATGAAAGTGATAGCTCTAAGAGGCTCAACAGTGACTGGAAGGGAAAAAATATGCCCTTCTATCATCCAAAACCTCTATATACCTCTCGCTTCAAAGGTAAAGAAGGTCTTTATGTACTTCACTATTGATTCTTTTTCATTTGGAAACTTTCTTACTATTGGTATCATAAGAGTTACTTGACTTATTCTTGATCACCAGAAGTCAAGTTTTTGATCAAAGAGGATTGTAAACAAGTAAAGAAGAGTAAAGATGATTCTTGAAGTCATTTTTCAAGGTATTTTAAGAAAAGTATTAAAGCCTTTTTTAGTAAAAAAGCAAAAAACTTCTTGCAAATATCTTTTTTGTGTGTGGTCAGAGGATTAATGGAAAGAGTTTTAGAAGCTAAAATTTTATTATCACTATTATATTATATATTTCTCTTTTTAGTTTTCATATATACAATAGATTTTATTTTTCATAATCAAGATATAGTTTCAACAGGATCAAGTTGAAAGAAGTAGTTAGAACTTTTCAATCTATAGTCCTAAATTTAAAGAATTTATTTTTCAAGTTATTATATACAGTATATATTAAAATTCTTTCCATTTTAATTTGAGTTTTTCAATAAAGTATTTGTTCTTAACTATATCTTATTCTGACACTTTATTATTAATTTAAAAACCTTTGACTTTTTTAACTTTAAGTCAAATTTTTTCTTTTATTTTTTTAGGCTTTAGAATATTTTCTTAGACAGTTTCTTGAGTAGTAAACAAGATTTCAATCAGTTGGTAAAAATAGATTAAGATATTTTCTTCTATTACTTAATCCATTTCTATATGAGACATTTTAGAGTTGTAGTTATAAACTAAATAAAAAGATATAAATTTAATGAAAACTTGTTTTAATATATAATAGATAAATAATATTAATATAATAAATTCATCTTAATTCTCTTTTTCTTTAGTTATTATTGTTAGAGATTTATATTGTACCCTATTGAAATGCTTTACAAATCTATTTTTTTGTATGTGATATGAGATAAAATAGAGATATCATATTTGAAATTTTTCTAATAAAGCTTCAACTATTTCATTTTTAAAATATATTCTATAATCAAAAAGCATGTGTTTTAAATATCCATATCTACAATTAATAAATTGATAAATAAAATTTATAATTTACTATCTTATAATATAAAAGATTGCTTCAGTTTCAAACTATTTAATAAAATAATTAATTGTAACAATAATATATTTATTTCCTTTAATTGTAATTGAAAAGGATTCTATAATATCAATTCCTATTTAAAGAAATGGTTATTAATTGTAATTAGCTGTAAAAGTTTAAGAATTCTGAATTTATCTCATTATTGATATTTATAACAGAGGTTAATATAATGCTTCATATTTTTAAATATTTAGAACCAGTAGTACTGATCATATAGTTTTTCAAAGATCCTGTTTATACCAAGACAAACTTTAGTAAAATTGTTATGTAGTAAGTATAGAATTTGTTACATATTATATTTTTTAATTATATAAAGTAATCGATTACTTGTTTTTCTATAACAATTCTTTTTTTAGAGTTGATTGTTTTTTATTTGATAATATTGTACTTTAAAAAAATTGATTTTATTGTTTATTATTAAAAGTGTTAAATAATTTATTATATTGAAGATAGTTTTAAAGGTATTAATAATATTGAAATTTTATAAAAAAATTTAGGTTGCTAATTTTCAATTTTTCTAAAAATTTTCTTTTTTGATAATTTTCTTAAAAAAAAAGCCAGCCATAGTACAAAAAGAAACTTTTAACAAAAATAACTACATGGAACTAGTTCTTAATGCATTGTCAATCTATCAAATAACCTTCAAATCAGATAGATAAGCAGAACAACTATAGTAGTAATTCACTTTAAGTTGAGAGAAAATACCTTAGTTGTGATATACACTAGTTAAAAAAAAATTATTCAGTATACTGCCACTCATGTAACATTTGGCAAAAAATACTACCACTCATGTAACATTCAGCAAAAAAAATGATATAAATAAATCGGCAATTACAAAAATTAATAATCAAAACTATTCATTAAAAATTTGTCAAAAATCCATTAACTATTCATCTACTATTGGTCAACTATTGGTCAACCATATTTGCAACTATTTGTCAAAAATTCGTTAACTATTTGTCAACCATTCGTAAACTATTCATCAACTATTTATCAACCCTTCATCAACCATTCGTCAACTATTCATTAAAACTATTTATTAAAAATTTATTAATAATTTATTAAATTATTTATTAACTATTCATTTAAAATTCAGCAACTATTCATCAACAATAAAAATAAAAAAATTGATAAACTTATGTGTGAAATTTTTTGAGTTGAGATTATATTTATAAATTATGAATAATACAAACTATAATATAATACATAATATATCATTTTATTATTATATATATATATATATATATTTTTGCTCTCTGTCAGGCTAGTTACGTATGCTTTATTAAACATTTGTAAGCTGTACATATAATATGAGATGCTAAAGCTAATTC
>CAJVPT010003774.1:0-14609 GCA_910592055.1 Acaulospora colombiana
CCTCACCCATAATGACCAATTCTTTTCTTTTAGCCATCTTTTGTGTGTCATCTTCAGATCTTCTTTCTCTAGCTTTTCCATCTAGAAATATAGACTGTACTATCTGTGAAAATCTCAACAGTACTATCTATTGGAGCTACTAAAGCTATTGTGACCAGTGCCACCAGTTCTGCCCTTGTGGACGAGGACCAGTTTTTGACTCCTGTCTGGAATTTATTTCCTTTTCCAGCTCCTTCTGTTTGTATCCATGCTGCACCCATTTTTGTATTCTCACTTCCATGGTCAGTTAAGGATCCGTCAGAGTAGAAGGTCAGCTTCTCCTGTGATCCTTGATTACGTTGAAGAATTTCAAGTAGAAGGTCTTGATATATTCCTTGCTTAACATTGTCTCTGAGTATTTCTTGTTTCCAGTTTCCTATTAATATGGGTTCCATTTTTTCCATTTGACTATTTGTCAGATCTTTGGTTTCTTGGATTATACTTTTGATCACTATACTATCTAGTTCCAATAGTGAGCAGGGAACTTTTAGTGATTGTGCTTTTCTAGTATTTTTTTTATGATTTAATAATGGTATAGTATAGACTGAATCTGATTCTATTTCTATATTACATTCGTTTCCATTTCTATTATTTAGTGAGCATCCTGCACATTTGGTAAGCACTGTTTCTAGACCATCTTTTGTTTTCTGATGATTGAAATGATGAAATGTCATAGTATCTTGGCTGTTTTCCTGCATCATTTTTCCCTATACTATTTGTTGATTCTCTTTTTGGACAACTATCCAGGTTTTCTTTCGTTTATCTCTGCCAGGTTCAGGTTTATTACATTTTGATAACAATTTTTCTTCCCATCCCTTTTCCAAGATGTTGTAAGGTCTTCTATATTTTTTTTCACTATGGTTTTTTGTAGAGTATTATACTATTCTGAAATAGGACCTTTGCTAGTGTGCTGGATAAGTTGAATCATTCTCTAGTTTCTAAACTTTGTGATATTTTGATTAAGCAACTGGTCTATGTACATCAACCTATTATTTCGTAAAAATGGTATTGCCTTTCTATATTCTTCTACTGTTAGATGTTCTTGAATTGGACCATTGCCTCTAGTCTACTCAAAAATATCATTCCACTTCCAACTCTGGAAATTTAATCCCAGGCCTTTAGTTAACTTTAGAACTTGCAATGTGAAATTTCTTTTATCATCGAGGTGATGTAGGGATTTACATGAAAGAAGATTGTAGGGCTCCCAGTGCTTAATCTGTACTTGTTTCAATCTGATAATTGTTGTAAGCCCTGCTGGACCTTGATCATTTATTTTATTACAAAGTCCGGTTATTTGACTTTCTTTTTGGAGCATCCATATACTTTTAAGATTGTGTATCTTTGGATGGTGAATCACACTGTTGAGAATAGATCTACATAAGTCTACTTTATTTTTGAAAAGCTTACGATATGCTGCTGTCAAGTTATTGCATATTTTCCAAGACAATATGCTGTGCTGCATTCTAAACTCTATCCTTAGAATCAATACTCTATTTAGTATATAAAGGCTTGTTTATCGGTTATTTTCTTGTTTTTAAGAACTCTTGTAACAGTATTGATTTCTTTGAAGATCCTTTCTTTGAGTTCGATTGTAGTTTTCTGGTTGCCTGTCCATATTCCTAGGAATCTTGCTTGCTCTTTTCTATCTAACTCTCTAACCGCTTCTTTATTGATTACTGCATGAACTTCTTCTGGATATTGGTTAGGATTATTGATAGTAATCAAAACTGACTTGTTGCTGTTTATATGAGAGTCATTTGCTTTGTAAAAGATCCTTACTGTTTCTAGAATCTTTTCCATATTTTCTTTGGATCTTGCTATCCACGTGATATCATCCATAAAAGCTATGGCTGCATGTCTTGATTCTAGCTTCTTAGTAGCAATATTATTTAGATCAGAGTTCCAAGAGACTTCTATTTTGTATCCCTGTTCTATGTCTTCTTCGATTTTGCACAACAAAGGATCATAGAAAATTTTTCACATCAGTGGGGAGATGGTTTCACCTTGATCTATTCCATCTCCTGCCCTTATTGGTTCTATGAGATTATTCTCAAATATTACTTTGAACTCTCTATTTTGGAACAGGCTCATCATGATCTTGATAAAACCTTTGGGTATCTTGATCCTTTCCATTGCTTTAACTAGCATTTCCAGGCTAATAGTATCATATGCCTTGGCTGTGTCTTGAAAGAGTATCCACAGCTCTTTTTTATTTTCTCTTGCATCTTCACAGATGTTGTTAAGAATTTGAATAGGTTTTGCTATGCTCTCTCTTAGCAATCCTGTGTAGTTGGGACCTCTAAGAATATTATTGATCTTGCAAATGTTTCCCATTCTGATGGTTAGAATTTTGATGAAGCATTTTCTGGTAACTTCCAGTAGTACAATTGGTCTTGTGTTTGCTAATTTACACCCTCATGGTTTCAGTTTAGCTATTGAATATATATGGCTTTGTTTCTAATATACAGGTGTAGCTTCCCATCTTAAGAAGGTATTTAGTATCTTTAATAGGTATTCCTTTCCTTCTTGACTCAATTTCTTTAGCATTTCATAGCTAATCTGGGATTTTCCTGGAGTTTTATTATTTGGAAGTGTTCGGAAAGTTTCTTCCAATTCTTCCTGTGTGATTGATTCTAGAAGATTGTCATACCATGTATTTTGGATATACTGCTTAGAGCCATATTCCTTTTTCCATTCTTCAGTAAGATTGGCAAAGTTGACATCTCGCTTTTTGAAGGTTTCTTGTTGATATTTTCTTATTTCTTTTTCAATTTCTTTTTTGTTTGTTGTTATGTATTTCCTACCACCCTGCTTGACTTTAACCCAGTTGAATACTATTTTGCTTCTTTCTTTGTTTGTTAACAAGGTTACCATCTTCTTTTGGTTGTGTTTAAGATCATCACATCTTAGTTCTAAAACTGCTTTGATCTTCTCTCTTACTTTCTTGGTTTCTAAGTTTTGACTTATAAACTTGAGTCCTTCTATAGCATCTTGGATATCTTTTTTCAAAGATATCCAGGGAATATTGGAGATGCTATATTGGATATAATAGTTTTCTATCTGGTGATATGGATTATAAAGACAAGCTATTATTGTATTATTGTATTATTGTAGAATAAAAAAAATATATATATTAATTTATTTTTATTAAGAAATTTATATACTGAAACTATTATATATTTTTATAAAAACAACTATTTTATTATTATATCTAAGTCACAACTCTTTCTGCTAATCCTCTAACCACATACAAAAAAGACTTTTGCAAGAAAGATTTTGTTTCTTCTTGCTAATAAAAGCCTTAACACTCTTCTTAAACCAACCTGAAGTTAGTCTTCAGAAGTCATCTTACTCTTTCTCCTCTCTTGTTTACAACTTACTTTATACAAATCTCAACTGCTTGTGACCAAAAAGGTTGGGCACTACCTTTCCTACTAATGGCAAGAAGGTTCTGAAAGGAAGAAGAACTGACATACAGTCATCTCATACTGTAGAGAAACACTATATAGTTTTGGATGAGTACAAGAGACTTATTTCTCCCTCTTGTTACCTCTGTTGACTATAAGAGTGCTCGTTTCAAAGTTTTCTGGAGAATTTTACCTACCTCAGCTTGATCCTGAATTTTGAGTAGCACAAAGTTTCTCACACCGTGATTGGACACAACTAAATACGTCAGGAAAAAAGAAGTAAACAAGCTCCTATTGGTCACCTTACATGTTTAAATGCATTTCCTTAGCTCTATAAGAACCTAAGGTCCACCATAAGTCATTGGCTAGTGTGGGTGGATAAGAAACACTGTCAACTCCTACATCATTGATAAAGCGAAAGAGAAACAACATATCCCTCTCCTCACCTATCTAGAAAAATAAATAAAGGTAAGACTCAAGGGAATACGAATGAGGACAATGCCTTAAAAGTGTCATGCCTATCTTTTACCACAAGCTTATTGGGAGATCAGGGAGATCTTAGGATCATTTGTACCTAATCATCAACACCAATTTGTAGTTATTAAACCAGAGATGCGTGAAGTACGTGCCAGGACCATAGACAAATGGCTCAATCTCTATGGATAGTAGTACTCTGGAAAAAACAGTATGGCATTTATCAAGTCTGCTAGGTGCATGCCAGAAGTATCAAGATTTCCCTTTCTAGAATTGAGTTATTGCAATGGTAAAGAAAGACAGACTGGCAGACAATGGACCTCAAACTTTTCCCTTTCTTCTCCTCTCTCTATGTCCTAGAGCTCCCACAAAACCCCCGACTTGTCATCACTTAGAAGAAGATCTTTAGAAGATCCCATACTGGATAGGGTATGGAAGAAATGAGACCAGAACTGGTAGACAATAGTTGAACATAACCAAACCATTTCTCTCAATTCTCCGGTGCCTTTTTTGTAATGCAAAATCTTTGCCCCTGTTTAAGCTTATATAGTCTTGCCCCTCTTATCTATAAGAAATAGTTAGTTTGAGAAGTTTGATAGGGTATTGAACATATTTTTGTCAAGTGGATCCTAAACTTTGACAAATTTCCTGAGTAGTAGAACATAACTAGGAATACAATCTTTTCTTCTTTTTCTTTTTATACATATTTGAAATTTTATTTCAGTATTAGTGGTGCTATTCATTAATCTTCTGGTCTTTAAAGAGGTGGCCTAGCCACAAGGTAAAGTGACTCGTAAAGGAGATCTTTTATTGTTTCTACTTTATTAATCAAGAAAATTCAGATGTATAGTGTTCGAGTTTTACTCAATTCCTTCTATTTATGAGTTTCAATAAAGTATGGCAAAGCCAGCATTAAAAAAAAAAAAAAAAAAATTATTATATCTAAGTAATTTAAATTAAATTTAAGAAACAATATTTTATTTATAGAATCTGTAGGGTAATAGTACAATAAATGTATTTTTAGATCATTATTTACCAGATACTAATTCAATCTTATTTAAAAATAGTTTTTTTTTTTAAAAAAAATCCTCTGTCAGACTAGTTATGTATACTTTATTAAATATTTGTAAACTATACATATAATATGAATTACTAAAGCTAAAAAATACTAACTAGCTCACTAGTCTTTGTAATTACTACTCTAAGTGCAACTTTGAGAGTGATTTATCACTTCATTAGGAGTTTAGGTAAAAATCCTTTCAACTCTTAATATTATTGCCTACATGTCACTACTGCAGATTACTTTTTAAGTTCTGACATTATTCAAACCCCAATCATCTCATCCCAAATTTAATATCTCTTAATAAGATATATTTTAGATCTTTATCTTCTAATTTTACTTTTTCTAATATCAGAGTTTTTCTTTCCAGTCATATAGTTTTGATTCCTGGAAGATTAGGGGTCTTTTTATCTTATCCTTTTTTTGGATTTCTTGCAATCTTTTACATTCTATTATTCTTTTACATCTTGCATTCCAAACCTTTTTCCAGAACTGATTACAAGTTATACTTTGCAGCTTCTTGATTCATCTTCTTGCTTCTTTTCTAATTCTTTTACCATGGCATTTAAGGTTTGCCATCTTGAGAATGAGTTCATTTCTTATTAACCCTGCAAAGAAACTTAGCATATCCTAACTAGCTACTGAGAACTGTTCTACTAGCTTGGATGTTCACTTGTGTACTTTACCCATTTCTTTACTATCATCTACTATTAATTCAGTATTCTTCTCTTCTGCTTCTTTTTTCCTTTCCTATAAAAGTTTTCTAAAATTTATCAGAATTCTTTCAAGATCTTTATTCCATATCTTCTTTATCTGTTCCTTATATGCTAGTATTCTAGCAAGTGATTAATTGTTTCTTCTTCTTAAAGATCACATGCAGTATATTTCACTTGTTTGTATAGGTCTAACCTTCTTATTGTCAGTTTACGCAATATTGGTAGCTCATCATTTGTTAGCTTGATCAGGAAGCTTTTTCTTTGACAATCTTTTAAAAATGTATTCCATGTATGACTATTCATTCTCTTCCATACTAGCTTTATTGTTCTTGAATTTGGTGGCTCTATTTTCTTTCTGTTCTGTTTTGTAATATCCACTGATATGCTGTAGTCTTATTATTTATTTTCTTGATAAATTGTCTTATAGAATTATTTAAAGTTTTGTTCAGTCACTTGATTTCTATAGGGATTTTGTATAAGGTAAGATTTTTTTATTCTATTTCTGGAAGTTTAAGAGTTTCTTTGGCTAAAGCATTTGCTTCATTATTATGGGGGTCTTGAGAATGTGCCTTTATTTTGATAAGCTTCAGATCTAGATCTTTTTTCTTAACCAGCTTTATCATTTATATCTATAATGACCAGTTTTTATCATTTAATCATCTTTTATGTGTTCTTTTTGGATCATCTTTCTTAACTATTTTTCACTTTAAGATACAAGCTTGACTATCTGTATAGATTTCAATTGAGATACCTACTAGAACTATTAGGAGTATTGTGACTATTGCTGTTAGTTCTGCACATATGGATAAGAGCCAACTATCTACTCTTGTTTAAAATCTGCTTTCTTTTCCTATATCACTTATTTGAATCCATACTGCTCCTATCTTCATATATCTCTATTAGGTAATCTTGATATATTTCTTCTTTAACATTTTCTCTAATGATTATTTCTTCTCAACTTTTTATATTTATGTAATTCATCTTGATATTTTGGAAAGTGAACTGCTAGAATGGCCTTTGCAGACTCTGTACAAATACTTGATTGCTATTTATTGTTTTTCTGATTGCTCTTTCCAAAGATATTGTAGGACATAGAATTGTTAACATCTGGGTTCTCCTAGTATTTTTTCTTGTATTAAGATATGGTATCATATATATCTCTTTCATACCTCCCTTCATGATACAACTCTGTTCTTGAATAAAAGCTTCTAAGCAACCATACATTTAATTAGTTTTGTTTCTTGACCATTTTTACTATTCTGATACTTGCAGTATTCAATTTTTGCTTTTCTCTTAGATTCTTCTTATAGTAGCTTTTCCCATATTAGTTAATGATTGGTATTCTTTTTAATTATCTATATTTTTTGTTTCTTGTTATAGTTAGGGTCAACTATAGAATATGTTGACTCCTATTTTAGCCAATATATTTTTTATAACTTTATAAATTAATTTAAATAATCTTTGGAAAACATTCTACTTATATTTAAGAACCATTCTGGAATAGAACCTTTGCCAGTTTTTTGGATAAGTTGGAGTATATATCAATTTCTTACTTCATTTGCTTTATAGTTGATAAGCTGATCTATATATATCAACTTATTATTTTTTAGTGATAATATGCTTTATTATACTCCTCAGGTAAGAGATATTCTCAGATCAGACTATTTTCTTTTTTTTATTCAAAGATATCATGCCATTTTCAACTTTGAAAAGTAATTTCTATATCTCTAGCTAACTTAATTACTTGAAGCAAAAAGTTATCTTTGTCTATAAAATGGTCTAGTAGTCACAAGTCAATGGGTTGAGTGGTTCCCAATATTTGATTTGTGCTTGTTTAAGCCTTATGATTGTTGTAATTCCTACTAGTCCAAGATTATTTAATCTATTGCACAATTCTGTTATCTGACTTTCTTTTTGTAGCATCCAGATGCTCTTCAAATTATGAATCTTTGGATGATGTATCACACTGTTGGGAGTAGATCTACATAATAAACTTTTGTATTTAAAGAGTTTTTTGTATGCTGCTATTAACATGTTGCATATTTTTCAAAACAATATGCTATGCTATATTCTAAATTCTATTCTTAGTATTAATACCCTATTTAAAATATAGAGCACCTGCTTATCCATCACCTTTTTATTTTTGAGAGCTCTAGCAATTATATGAATTTTTTTGAGTACTCTTTTTTTTAATTTGATCGAGGTCTTTTGATTGCCTATTCAAATTCCTAAAAATCTTACTTGATCTATTCTGTTAAGCTCTTTAACTATTTCTTTTTTAATGTCTACCTGGACTTTTTCTGGATAACAGTTAGGATTGTTAATAGTAACTAAAACTGATTTATTACTATTGATTTGAGAGTTATTGACCCTATAGAAAATTCTTGTTATATTCATGATCTTTTTCATATCTTCCTTGAATTTTGCTATCCATGTTATATTATCCATAAAGGCTATCGCAGTATATCTTGATTCAAACTTTTCAACCTTGTGACCGTTGAAGTCTGGATTTCAAGTAACTGATATTTTATATCCTTTATTTGTGTCATTAGATTTTATATAATAAAGAATTATAGAAGATTCTTTACATTAATAGTGAAATGATCTCTCCTTGATCGATTCCATCCTCTGCTTTTACAGGATTGGTAAAATCATTTTCAAATATAACTTTGAATTCTTTGTTTTTGAAAAGACTCATCATAATCTTAATAAAATCTTTCGGTTCCTTGATTCTTTTCATCATTTTTACTAGTATATCCAAACTAATGGTATTATAAGCTTTGGCTATGTCTTGGAACAATGTTTATAGCTTTTTTTTATTCTTTCTCATGTCTTCACAGATATTATTCAGAATTTGGATTGGTTCTACTATACTTTTTCCTGGTAATCCTGCATAGTTGAATTCTCTAAGGATATTATTGATCTTATAAATATTTCCCATTCTGTTGGTCAAAACTTTGGTGAAACACTTTCTAGTGGCTTTCAATAATACAATAGATCTCATATTTAAAAGTTCACAATTTCAGGATTTTGGTTTGGCTATGGAATATATATAACTTTGCCTCCAGGATATAGAAGTAACTTCCTATTTCAAGAAGTTGTTAAGTATTTTCCTTAGATATTCTTTTCCATTCTGGCTTAATCTTTTTAATATCTCATAGCTAATCTGAGATTTTCCTGAAACCTTATTGGAAAGCATCTTAAGTATTTCACATAATTATTCTTATGAGATTGATTCAAGAAGGTTTTTATATCAATTCTCTTGAATATAGTTCTTGGAATTGTACTCCTCTTTTCAATTTTTTGTCAGGTTATCAAAATTAATTTTTCTTCCCTTGAAGGTTTCTAGATAATATTATTTTATTTCTTTTTTGATTTTATGTTTTTCTGTTATTATATATTCAATATCACCTTGTCTGATTTTGATTCTGACTAGTAAAATCTTATCTCTTTTTTTATTGATTAAGGAGCTTATCATCCTTCTTTGATTGTTTTTTAAATTATCATATCTTTGTTTTAATATGATTTTAATATCATCTTTTGTCTTTTTGGCTTCAAGTCTTTGACTAATGAACTTTAGACCTTCTATTATATCTTGTGTATCTTTTTTAAATAATACCTAGGCATGTTGAAAATACTATATTGCACACAATAATTTTCGATCTGATGATATAGGTTGTAAATAGCATTGTGTTTTTCTATTGCCTTGTAAAGATTTTGTAGCTGTTTCAGCTTTCTTGAGAAGTTCTTTTAGTTGTAAGGCTTTTCTGTATTTAATAAATTCAGGGCTATATCTATTGTTTTTTTTTTATGTGATGTGATTTTTTTAGTTTTAAGCTTGTTGAAAGCTAATTTACACATCTGTTCTTCAAAGACTTCCCAAATCTTGTCTGTGAGTTTTCCTTCTTTGTTTACTTCAGATTCTTCTAGAAGAAGAGGTTCCAGTTTTATCTTGAACTTATAATTCAAGTTTTCTTGATAGGCTTGCTACTGTTTTAATGAAGAACCTTTTATATTGATTTGTCTTGTGTTTTTGATTTAATAGTCAGGCTTCTTGTAAAAAGATCTTCATTATGGAAGGTAATTATAAGCATAGTATAATCACTTCCTATAACTTCTTATATTTCTTGATTATCAAATCGCAATAATGAATATCTTGTTAGATCCTATAATATTCAAATATAATCAATTCTACTATTGCTTGTGGCATCCCATTATATTGGGGTTTTATTTTTGTTTTTTCATACTACTTGGGTATCTATAAAGCCCATTCATCCAGAAAGTTGAATAGTAGAATTTCAGAATGCCAAGAAGCTCTGAACCTAGCCTTGAAGGATATTGTTCTATCTTCTGATGGATTATAGACAGTATTGAAATTCCTATCACTATTATATGAAAGCTTTGTTTCTGTTTCCTTTTAATAAGACTGATTAACATCTTTTATACCTTTTTGCATCATTGTTTGTTTAAAGAAATGTAAATCTATATAATACAGACTTTTTTCTTTTTCATGAGAAAGTTAGTTACTATTATATAACCTTTCTTCTCTTCTATCGATACTATTTTCTTTTCCAAATCTTTCCTGATTAGGAAGCTGACCTCTGCTTCAAATAGTATGTCTTTATTGATACTATAGAAATACTTATAGTTTTTTTTGATTTTCAAAAACCCATTTTACATTGATTTGAATCAACTTAGTTTTGCATGTTTCTATTATATCTATTCCTTGTTTCTGTATCTCTTCAATAAAACTTTATTGATTTGTCTTGTCTATTACATCTTTGATATTGTGTGTGCCTATTCTTATTACTCTTTTCTGGATATCATCTTCTTTTCCTTTTGTATTTTTTATTTACTCATCTATATTTTGACTTTTCAAAAAGATAATATACTCATTCTGTAAGAATTATCTATGTTTAGATCACCACCTTGTTCTTTAGCTTCATTTGAATCTATGGTTCGTACTTTGTCTTTTTTATAAATCTTATTTAAGGGAGAACTGGGCTCTTTCTTCCCATATCTATTTTGATCAACTGGTGTGATATTTTAGAAGTAATTAACCCATTCTAGCCTCCTCTTCTTTGTTGACTGAATCTTGATTTGCTTTCAAGCTTGACAATTTTTTCATTCAGTTTTTTCAGGTTTGTCAATATGAGCTTTAGTGGATCTTACTTATCTTCAAACCCTAGTTCATTATATTGTCTCCTATTTTGGTTTTCTAATAAACTTCTAGGGTTTTCCAATAGTATTCTATTACTTCCTGTTGCTGGATAGCCTAGAGTTCTATGGTGTCTTTATGAGATATTATTATTTTGCTTTGATACCTTTTCCTTTAATTATTTGATCACTTATATTCAATAGTTGTATTAGAGCTTATTGATTTTCTATCTGATAATGAATCTAATATAGGTTTAGTATCTATTTTCACTGTTCTATACTCCAGTCTTCCTCTTAATCTTTCTATTCTAGGTTTAAAACCTCTTATAGTTTCTCCTGTAGCTTACACTTCAGGATAGTCTTAGTCCCTGCAAGAAAATATATTGCTTGCAAACTCTTGTCAGTACTTCTTTTGTTGCAAAATATACTACTGTAAAGTTTTGTTTTTTTAATGTATAAGGGTTTCTTGGTATATAACAGGCCTTAGGTTCTGTACCATTAAGTGCTCTGGCTATTAAACTTGAGATTATTCTATTTGTGCTTAAGAGCCTGGCTGGATATTTGCTTTGTTCAATCAAAACCTCATTTATTTCTTTATCAGTCAATTCATTTTTAGTGAAAATTGTTCTTGTCATTTTTTCAAGTGACATCATCTATATTTCTTCAGAATTAATTTTAAAGTGTTTATGCTACTTGAGATAGATCTTTATTATGATCTTTATTTTTATCTTATAGATATTAATGTTTTTAACATCCCCATATTTTTTTTATATAGTTTCTAAAAAGTTTGTTATTCATATTCACTAGACTTATATATCATATATCTTTGCTTTCTTCTGGATTATGGGTTTGAAATATCTTTTTCTCTATCATGTCTATAGTTGATTGATTTATATGTTCTTCTTTTCCTATTTCTAGTCATTGAAGACTAAAGGCTTCTTCCATTCTGTTTATCTTTTTTAAGCATTTAAGAAGATCTTCTTTTTCTTTAAAGTGGAGAATTGGTCATTTATTGCTATTAATGAAACTTTTATAAAGAAGGTTTTATTTATTCTGAGATAGTTTTAAGGCATTGCATAGATAGGCTTTAGATTTCTTTTTTGAGCTTTCTAAAATGTTTGCTGTCATGGCTTCTAATTGATATGCTTCTTTTTTACTTATGTAGTATGAATTTGAAGTGGAATTTGCAGCTCTATTTCTTGTACTATATGAGCTATATTCATTTATATTTTGTTCTTTAATTTTTTTTCTTAGTATTTTAAATTTCATTTCCTCTTCTATCTCTTTTTATTCTTGAACATTAGATATTGTGATCTCATTGTCTACTATTAAATCATTTTATATCTAAGTGACAATTTTCATGGGAAGGGTTTTTATGTTTTTTAATACATCTTTTTCTTTTTTGATAATTTCAAGAAGTTTATTTTTGATATACAGCTGAAGCAGATCTTCTTCGTTTTCTTTCTCAAGCTGTCAGAGATAAGTTATATGTTGTATTAAGATTCATTCTTTATGAAATATCATCTTGTCTATTTCTAAGATATTTGCAATAATACTATCAAGTATTGTACAGATTTCTGGGACTGGTGTTTCTTCTCTCATTTGAATGGTGGCTTGCCCCTGTTTGACTATTTGTTGTGTAGTCCATAGTTTATTATGTTTATCATACTTTCTTATAAGTTGAATTAAAATATTAATAATATTTTTTTTTCTATTATCTATTATTTGTAGAATCTTCTCTATCTTATTCATTGTGTATGTAAAGGGTAGTTAATAGGGGATAAATCACATAGTGTTGTTAAAGTCATATGAAGTGAAAAAATCTTTTACATGTTTTGCTTCTTGTTTTAATAATTTCCTATTTTGATTTGTGTCTTGATTTTTTTTTGATCAAACACATGTTGTTTATCCCTTCTTTATCTAGTATTGTTTACTTGTTTATAATAGTTTATAATATTGTATTACAGATTCCTGCTGTTTTGTTTATGTTAATCATGTCCTATAATGATATTGTGATTAAGGATCTTGTCAAATTTATTTGCTTTTGTTGTGCTATTGTAATATATCTTTGTCAAATTTGTTTTGATAACAGGTCTATACATGTATATATGTTTGCATTACTCTGGCTAAGTGTTTTGATGTTTGCAGGATGGGATATAAACATTAAGCTATTTAGAACTTGAGGAGCTTTAATGTTCTTTTGGGTCTTGAGAGATTTGAGGTTTGCTTAATTTATTGAGCAAATATACTTTCTTTAAGATTCCTTGTAGTATCAAAAAAGATGTCAATCTATACTGACCTGGCTATAAGTACTGTTAAGTTGATATTGATTCACTTTTTTTGACTGGAAATCAGTTTATATTGGTTTCTTTTCTTCTTCTTAAAAAAGAAGAAAAGGACAAAGGTGTTGTTATATATATATTTTTCAACAATCTACTACTCTAGGACTATACACGAAATGTTGTTTTATGCTAAGATGACTGTTATATACTGATATTGCAAGAATATGTGTCTTGAATTATATATGTTTCTCTTTTCTTGTGTAAATTGCCTAAAAAGGAAATTTTTAAGAATCTGAGAAATTTGCGAAAAGAATTTTTTTTTGTTATTATCTTATTTAAGAATAGTAATTGCAATACTTATTAGTTATATTGTATAAGTCATATACATATTAGTTATATATAATACATACTTGTATACAAATGATCTATAAAAGTATTATTATTATTATTATTATTATTTTTATTAGGGACAACAAAACTCAGTCTTATATATTCAATAATTGCATACATGTACAAGGAATTTCAGCTATATAAGGCATGGATTTATGGATAACACTATCTGAATAGTCTGATAAAAAAAATATGGAACAGATTTTAAAAATAGTAAAAATATTTTATAGAGTTGATGATTCTCAAATCAATTAGTGCTTATTATTATCTATAATCTTGATTAATATTCTGGTAAAATTAAAACTAAAATCAATAATAAAGATGTTAAAGAATTAGACAGAAAAGAATTTAATAAATTTCTGAATATTTGGACAGAAAATTAGAAAAATTTTATAAAAATAAAAAAAAGAATCTATAAAAAATCAACATAATAACAATAATATTAAAAAAAGAAAAAGTTAATATATAAATAGCTCTTATATACTATATATTGAATAGAATTTTAATATCAAAATAGAATTCAGAATACAATATAATATATTATTATAAAAAATATATGACAATCCAATAGCAAGATTTTGAAAGTTGTTTAAGATCAAAGTATATTGTATAAAACAATTCTTAATAATATAATACATTATCTCAAGATCTATATATCAAAAGTATATAAATACTTTAAAAAGAAAATCAAATTATGATTCTTTATAATAGACATAACAATAAGGGTTCAGTAGGTTTTATAACAATTATCAAATTCAAACAGATACAATTAAAATATTGAAAATCTCAAAACTTATTTAGCTACAAAATATTAAATATAACAATTACTATGAGTAACTTTGTACTATAGATATTTAATATAACTAAGAATCTAGAAATAATATTTTAGAGTAAAAAATGGCATGAAATTTTTAAATAGAAGAGAAGAAGCAATCTAATTCTAAATTATTTAATGGAAGAAATATATAAAAAAGCCATCTTATTTTTTTTTTTTTTTTTTTTTTTTTTTTTTTTAATTTCTCGTTTTACTCCTGCGCCGGTTTGTGTATTTTTTTTAGGTGAACTTGGTCCTGTAGACCACCCG
>CAJVPT010003775.1:0-14606 GCA_910592055.1 Acaulospora colombiana
TATCCTTTTTTCTCTAAACAATTACCAAAAAAGGAAATTTTTAGAAAAATAGTGGATCAGCGGAAAGAGTTTTTTTTTGCAAAAGTCTTAGTTTGAGATGTACTTAACATCATATAATATACTTAATAAAGAATATGATTATATATCCTAGAAATCAATGAAATAATGAAATATTCCAGTTCATACTAAATCAACTGAAATATAATATACTCTTTCAAAACAAATTTTATGGGACAAATAGAGTCTTAACATATTAGTCAAGTATATATTAATACTTGTACAATAAGCTATATGATAGGATTATTCTTAATAAATTTAATTAGATAGCTAAAGAATTAAATTTATATAAAATAAATTTGTATATACTCACAAATAATATCTAATAAACAAGGTGTAAGCCACTCATTAAAAAAAAATCGAGTGTTAATACTAAGAATAGAATTCAGAATACAATATAATATATTTTTATAAAAAATACTGTATGTAATATACTAACAATAGCATACAGAAAACTCTTCAAAAATAAAAGTTAATTATATAGATCCATATCTAATAACATAATATATCATCCAAAAATTCATAATTTTAAGAGTATCTAGATACTATAGAGAGAAGTCAAGTAATCAAATTGTGTAAAATCTTAGATCAACAAGAATCACAATAATTATAAGACTTAAATAGATATAAATTAAACACTGGAAACTATTCAATCTATTGACTTATAACTTATGGAATCACTTTGCAAATAAAAACAAATTCTCACTTCAAGTAATAAAGTAGACTAAAGCTATGAGAATAACATTTCAAAGCTGAAAGTGGTATAATATTTTTGAATAGGAAAAAGGAAATAGCTTGATCAAGAATATATTATATCTGATAATTACAATAAAACTATTTTATAATTAAGAATTAATAGGTTGATATATATAAACCAACTTATCTATTATAAAACAAATAAAATTAGAAATTGACATATACTTCAACTTATTTAAAAAATAGATAAAAGCTCTATTTTAAAATAGTTTCTAACTATAAATAAAATACTTTTTAAAGACTTCTTGAATTAGCTATAAAATTCTAAAAAATAAATTGGACTAAATGAAAATCAATATATTTTATAGTAAGCTCTAATCAAAATAGAAGATAAAAAATATGAGTAATCAAGAAAATTAATAAATATTAATTAACCCGAGAAAAACTATTATAAGAAAAAGTAGAAAATAGAGCAAAGATTGAATACTATAGCTGTCAGAACAATAAAAATAGTCAAGAGACAAAGTTAACAAAATGCTTAAGTTGTTTAAAAAACTATATTCAAAAAAACAATTGCATTATAAAGAAAGATATTATATAAAAAATATATACAGTATTATATCTCAATATAAGAAAGAGTACTATAAGAATCCAGACATTAACAATTCTAAACCCCAAGATATCTTTTGAAAAAGTAATCAAGAAAACAATATATGATAATCAAGTTCTACCAGAAGATTCTTTCTCACAATATTTCTTTCAATATCTTAGAATAGATTATATAGATATAGAAAATTAGAAGTAAACAGTTATAAAAGAGAATATTAAAAAAGGAGTATATCCAGACCAGTTAATAGAAATATTTCAATATAATTTAAGACCCAATTAAAGTTAATTTTTTATTTAAATAGCATACTTATTGATTATATAAGTAATAATATGAAAATGTGAGCAGTATAAATTCAGATAAGTGATGTAAAAATAGAAAATACAATAAATTTTAAATATGAGTAGATAATTGACTCTCATTAATATTAATAAAACTAATAGCAATAATTATAACACTCCTAATAATTCAAATAGTTTAGTTGAAATCTTTACAGATAGTCAAATCTTTATCTTAAAATAAAAAATAATCAAAAAAGGAGATTTAAAAAAAATATACAAAAAATAACTAAAAAATAAAAACTAGTCATTATGAATATACTGTATATAATAGAATTGATTTAGAAAAAAAGTTTAAATTTGAAACTTATCAAGATCAAGGTGCACTTCAATAATTCTTATAATGATAAAGTAGATGCTTTAGCCAAAAATGTTCTTAAACTTCCTGTGATAGAATGAAAAATCTTATCTTATATAAAATCCTTACTAAAATCAATTGACAAAACAAAACATCGGATAATCCTATAAAACGGTTCATTAAGAAAATAAACAATAAGATTACAATATATTAATAAATAACATAAAATAGAACTGAAAAAAAATAAAGCCATTAGTTCAAAGAATAACAAAATTATATATAAAATCTAGTATAAAAAAGAATAAATAAGCATACATGAAATATATTTTTCAAAGACTTACAAAGAAAAAGTTTTCTTATTAAATTGATGAATTATGAGTTATTAATACTAAGTAAGTTACCAATTAGATTTATATAAAAAAATAAAATGTATTACATATGATTCCTATAAAGAAGAAATAATCGATTACTTGCTAGGATGTTTAGTTTATAAGAAGTAAATAAAAAAAGCATAGAATAAAGACCTCAAAGGAGTTCTTAAGAACTTTAGAAAACTTTTGCAAAAAAAAAAATAAAAGCTATAAAGAAGAATATGAGATTGACAGTAGATAATAAAAAAGAAATAAAAGAAGTCAACAAGTGAATATCCAGACTACTGGAACAGATTTTAACAACAAGTCAGGACACATTAAATTTTTGTATAGAACTAATAAGAAGCAAACTAATTCTTGAATTGGTAGATCTAAAATGTCATAGTAAAAAAGTTAAAAAAGAAGCAAGGAAATGGATAAAAAAGATATAGAGTACAGTATACAATGATTTTACAAAAAAGTTTAGAATATAAGATATGAAAAGATAATAGAATAGAAAAAAATACAAGAAATATAGAGAAATGATAAGACAAAAAAGACCTTTAAACTTTTAAAATTATAAAATTATACCATTGAGAAGAAAAGTTCTATTACTAGATAAAGTAAGACTAGAATATCAAAATCTGAAAGACAATATATTAAGAAAGGTTGAGTTTAGAATAAAGTAATTGGATTGAAGTACTGTTAGAACTTATAGTAAAAGAATGATCTGTAGTAGTAATCTATAGATGATAATATTAGAAGTTGAAAGAGTTTTTACCTAAATTCTTAATGGAGCAACAAATTATTTTCAAAGTTGCATTTAGAATAGTAATTACAATAATAAATAAACTAATTAAAGTTTTTAGCTTTAGTAATTTAGATTATAATATATAACTTACAATTGTTTAATAAAGTATATATAACTAGTCTGATAGATAGTTTAAAAAAAAATATTAATATAAAACTCTTTTCATACATATTAGATTTTAAAAAAATTTTTTTTTCAAAAAATAAATATTAATATATTAAGTTTTTATAAATAATATATTATCTTTTTTTTTAATATATATATATAAATAACATATTACTAAAAACCAATTTTATTAAAAATATATAACTATTTTTTTTTTTTTTTTTTTTTTTTTAATAGCTGGCTTAGCCTCCAGTTGAACTTTATTAAACTTTTACTTTGATATTACATTGTACTATCTATTTCAAAGTTAACTAAATTTCACAAACTATACTAGCATGTATATTAGGATTTTTAGAAAAAGATACCTTCTGGTTCGGATCTCCAGCAGACCTTCGTGGCCTGTTGTCCCCCTTTCGGAAAACTAACTTGCCTAGGCTGAGTTAGTGCTTTTTTCCTTATTTGTTACAGTGAAGAAAAATTTAAGGGTTTTCTGTTTTTTCCAATCTAAGTTGGTTATATGTTTTTGTTGCCAGATGCAGCCCTTTGGTGTATTTTGGTTCCATCTGCCCTTCGCCTTCTTATCCACTCTTGTTATTTCCTGGGATGTTTCCCACTTGTTTATGGCTTCACATCTCTATTTCCAGGTGACTCTTACGATTTCCTAGAGTTTGTCGAAGCATTCTACGAGAATTGGTTTGACTTTTTTTTTGAAAACTCTCACCCAGTTACGTATTAGTTTTGCTATATCATGTGGGACTAGGCTTCTGGCTGTTATTTGGATCCATAAGTTGATCGTTTCTGTCTTGACCCTTGTGGCCGATTCCTGTACCCAGTGCTTGCTTCGTTTTTCCCTACTCTGGAGAAAACATACGATTGTATCTAACATGTGACTGCCAAATTCGAAGTTGTTTTCATTGCATATATACACGTGCGTTAGGTCTTCCACTGCTGCCTTGCACCTGACACATTGTCTAGATTTGTATAGATCAGCCCTTCGTTCATGAAGCTTTAACATGGTTGGGAGTTCCTGGCTCCATGATTTTAGCATAAAGATTCTTTGTTGGTGGTCCTCAGTGCTCGTATTTCCTGTCGAAATCTTCTTTGCTTTCAGGAAATCTACTGATGCTTCTCAGTCTATTGCCTCATGGTATTGGTCGATGTCACGATTTCTTTCTAAGTAACACAATTCTATGATTTGTTCATTCCGGAAATAATTTCAGATTGCTTCCCTGCTGTTGTATTTTGTTACCTGTTCTCTGTACCAGAGTTCAAGTCCATTTTTGTTGTTAGAAACAATGTCTAACTTGGTCGTTTGCCACTTTAACCTTGCATGCTTGGCTTCTGAGTCCACCTTACTATGTATATATGTCCTATTTCTTCTAATCTTTTCCACCTGAAGTTTGAGGTCCTTGAGGTGAACCAAGTCTTTTATATGTTCTACCAAATGTGCTATTTTGCTTCTATTTTTCGTGACTGTTAAAGCTGTTGTAATCATCTGACTGTCTATGTGAATTATCACTTCCGTTTTCCCTGGGAGAGCGGCTAGTGCAATCGCAATTGCATTTAGTTCTGCCTCATTTGGTGATACTTTTCGCAGGACTTTGAGTGACATTATTTCTGTCTCGTCCCCTGTCATGATATTGGTCGTGTGAAATACGAGGGTATGAAAGTTTCTGTAACAGCTTGCGTCTGTTGTGATCTGGATCTTCTTCCAGCTTTACATGCTTTGTTGCAAGCATTTGAGCTTTTTTAGGCTGGTGCTATCCTTGATCCAGCGGCCCAAACTATCTGTATGCGGGGATGTCGTGATAAAAACATCCTTCAATTCAGTCGTAGGATTGTTCTTACATTGAATAAGCCTTTTCTTAATGCTGTCCGGGGATGCAAGCAACTTGGTTACCTTGCCTGTCCTTCCATCTTTTGCCACTTGTTTATTGCTCCCAGTAATTGCTATTGTGTCCTTATTAGGAAAGTTTATTATACAGGTGTTCTTTTCGGTGTTTGTGTTGTTTTCACATCCCTCACATGTTTCAAGATGTGGCAAAGGGCCGTTTATGATGTAATGCCTTGCTGTAGTTATGTTTGTATCTTTCTTTTTAATTCTTCCTATCAACAGTTCTTCCTCTCCCGTTTCTTTCAACGTTGATATCCACATGAGTTTGTTCTTCTTCAGATATCTGCTGCTCATCTTATCGGTTCAAGTTGTACAGTGGAAGGGATTCGTGCCGGGATTAAGATTGGTTAGCCTAGTTGTATAATCCAGATGTAGGGTTCCTGTGGTGAGCTTGTTGGTGATACCTTCATAAAATAGGGGTTGTCTTCCTTGTGCTCTTTGCCCAATAATCTGGCATACTTGTGCCCAGCTAATAGTTTTAATCTTACTCTGGTTAGTGAATTGTTCTACCCATCTTAAGTTATTTGTTCTGAGTTTTTTCCTATGCTTGTCAAACCATTGTGGGTCCATGAGTGTCTCTAGGGGATCAGTTCTGATTCCAATGTCTTATATGTCTGCTTCACCTTTCTGAAAGAGAAACCTTGCTTTTGTGCGTCGATAAGTATGTCTTGTAGAAAATTGATACCCGTTGAATACATCTTTGGACATTTTTCCAGAATATCTGTATCTGACCATGCTGCCCATTGGAGGTTTATTACCCTTTCCCTGCATAAACATCTGGCATGATTGGTTGCTGGATGCAGCTTTTCGATTAATGTAATGTGCTTCTGAAGCATGCGTGCCTTAAGATTGAAGATATTGTATCCCAAATCACTGTGAAAAATGCAGTTGGGTGCTGATGTTGCAAAGCCTGCCTTGTGTTTGAAGATCCTCCTGAGCTTTCTATTGATGTTGTCGACTTTAGCATCCGAAAGGTGAAGATCTTGTACCAGGTATTCTATCTTTGGCATGATTACATGATTGAGTAGATATTGAGCTTGCTTATCTGTTATTTTCTTCTATGACAGGCGTTTGGCCAGGTTCGATGTTATCTAGCTGATCAAGTCTGTTTGATGTTTCTTTTTCCCATCCCGATCGAACCACACTTCCAGGTATCTGACTGCCCCCTGGGTAGCTCTAATCATGTTTTGCCCAAAAGTTATTTTCGACTCTCGTTTATTATTAATTATAAGAAGCTTTGACTTCTCTGGGTTGACTTTAACTTGCGCAAGGTTGTAGAATAAGCTGGCTATTTTCAAGATAGCTTCAAGTTGCATTCGGTTCTCAGCTATCCATGCTATGTCATTCATATATGCTATAACCAATGTGTTCGTGATACTTTGCAATATTTGGAGTTGTGACATGTCATATATCATTGTTATACTTCTGTACCCTTGTGTTTTGCTGATCCTATTTATTAGTGGGTCATAATAGATACGCCATAGGAGTGGTGATATTGCATCTCCTTGATCTATTTCATTTTTCATGTCATATGGATCTGTAATCCCTACTCCTGTGATAACTGTATTTTTCCTGTCCTTGAAGCCTTCCATTATGATGTTTATTAACTTGTCTAGTAGTTTGATCCTTCTCATGGCCAGTGTTAGTGTGACTAAATCCACATTATCATATGCTTTGCTCATGTCTTGAAAAAGGATCCACACTTCCTTGTTGTTTTCTCTTGCATTTTCGATGATTGCGTTTATTTTGAAAATGTGTTCCATTGTGCTCATCTTCGGCAAGGCTGCCCAGTTGTGTTCAGACAATATTTCATGGCTAGTAAATATGCTAGACAGCCTGTTCGCCAGTCCTTTTGTGAAAATCTTCTTAATTGACTCCAGAAGTGTAATGGGTCTAACCTTTGTTAGGTCATTCCCCCAGTCATATGTCTTTGGGATTGGATAAATTATTCCTTCCTTCCATTCTTGTGGCATCGCGCCAAAGTGTAAGATCACGTTAAAGATATTTTTGATACTCCCAATTGCTTTAGGACCCAAGTGTTGCAATGCTATATATGGGATTTGTGATGAGCCCGGGGCTGACATCTTGCTTGCCTTGGCGATAATGTCTTTTATTTCTTTTGATGAAAAATCTCTTACTGTTTCTCTATACTATTTCTTATCTACATGTTGGAGGGGTTCATATTCTTCTCTCCATTTCTGTGACATTTCACGTGGATGCAGCTGTTTAGTCCAGTTCTCAAAATGTTCTCTTACCCTTGATTTTATCTCATTCTCGTTTAGGACTATATCTGGCTCCTCCCCATTCAGAATTAGTTTGTCGAGTTTGATTTTTCTTTTATCCCTCTCTAAGAAGCTGTCTATCATCCTTTTCTTGTCTGACATGAACCAGGCCATGCGATTACTGATGACTTCTTGGATCTTCTTGTTCTTCACAGCACATAAGTATCTATGCAGCATGGTCTTTAAATTTTTGATTTCTTCTACTAACGAGACTCTTATGGTTTTGAAGTCCTCTGGGGTGGTAAGTTCTTTGGAAAGTTCTATTCCATTCTTCGTTGCTAAGTGTTGCATCCTTGCCAGGCCTTCCTCTCTAATTTTCCCCTGCTCACCTTCTGTGAGCAACTTTTTGAGCTGGCATAGTCCAATTGTAGAGGTGGAGGCTATCCTATTGCATCTATCTTGTTTATTTTTTGAGTGGATTTGTAATTTCTTGTACCTTCTGATATGTGCACTGGTCGCTCTTAGGATTGATTCCCTTAGTATGTACCGCATTTCGCTTGTGTTTACATTTGAGAAGGTCCTACCTTTGATGACAGCTGTTTCCTCCTCTATCTGTTTTGTCCACCTCTCTCATCATGCTGGTTCTGTGTTCGTCTAGTTGTATCTCGTGTTGGGATTTTTTTGTGTATTTCTTTTCTTTTTCAAAATTGGAAAGGCCAGGTGCATTCTTGCCACTGCAATGCCGTGGTCACTCTTGTACAGCTATTTGTATTCATTCTTGATATCTGCTGACCAAAGTTCCAGATGCCTATTTTGTGTTATCCATATCTGGTCAATTCTGCTTGTTGTGGATGCATCTAACTCCTATGTGAATTCACTCCTTTGTGGATTGACTGTGCGGAATGTGTCAATGAACACATAGTCTTTCATGTCCTTGATTAAAATGCTATTTGATGATATCTTGTTCTTGAAGTGGCGATGTTTGTTCGAGAATCTATCTATGCAGGGCATATCTGTTTTGTTTAGGTCTCCTGCGATTACGACTTCCCAGTTGGGCTTGTGGCTACTTCTGAGCCATCTTGTTATTGGCTTCTTGAAGCCTGATCTCTCTGGGACCTTTGCTGAGAAATATATGCCTATTATTCTCAGGTATTTCTTGTGGGGAAAGGTCACATCCAGCATCAGGGCTCTTCCTGCAATGATTTCCTTTTTAACAATTCTTCTTGTCAATTAGTGTTTGAGGGCAACTCCTACCCCACTCTTTGTTTTTGATTTATGTTAGTTCAGTGACATTCATACTTGTCGGTCTTCCAGTGTTTAGTTACGTGATCACTACCATTTATTTCCGTACTTATCACGATGTTCCAATTTTCCTTTTGCCATAATTCTGTTCAAGCTATCCTATTTGCTTCTTTGTTGAGACCTCTCACATTGGATGTTGCGATTCTTAATATTATTCCTATTTCTACTTGACTGGTTGATTCTCTGAGAATTTGTATTTCTTCTTTATTTATTTTCGTTGGTGTTTTACTTTTTGATACCTCACCCATTATACTTAATACTGGTGTTAGGGTTGTGCGTCTGTCAAAGCTCCTATGGCTTCTAGTGCTCTTTGCATATTGATCTGCATATTCTCTATAGTTTTGTTGATTTGTTGCTGTCTTTTATAAATGTCTGTTGTGTCTTGTATGTGGTACAAGGTTTCGGGGTTATTCAGGTTTTTTTTTGTTGGTTCCTCCTTCTCCTTATCATTGCTGTCCATAGCATGATTCATTTCATCATAATACTCCTGATTGTATGCTTCCAGGTTTGTGATCCTTTCGTCAAGATCCGTTACCATTTCTTTAAGGCCTGTGACTTCTTTTTGAATCGTCCTTAGCAGTTCCGCGATTTCTCTGATGCCTTGTGGATGCTGTGCATCTTTCTGCTGACTCTGGGGTTGCTTCTATCAGTTTTGTCAAGTGTGTTCCTGCATTATGCGCTCCTGTCGATTGCTATTGGCTCGTGCTGCCACTGCATATGAAGTTGGTTTGGCACCTCCCTTGTTGTGTGGGACAGAGAGTACTTGGAGGCCATTCGTCTTCACTGGCTTGAACTTGCTATAGATTTGTCCATATTTTTCCATCTGGGTGGGGTTGAAGTCTCACCACTGTCATCTTCGTTCCTTGATTGGGTATCCTTTGACAAGATGAGTTGTTGCATCACAGATTGAACACAATGGTGTGTTGATAGGCACCAAGGATATCTCTGTCTCACCGAGGGTATAGGTCGAGTCTTTCGTGGCAAGTAAGTCTTCTTTTGTTTCGAAACTTACCACTGCGAACTTTTTTGGTCGGTATCTGGTTGAGCAAGTACGTGGTATGTAGCATGTGCGTGCATTTATCTCTCCTAGGGCTTGTTTGAGGTCCCACACTGTGATACCCAGTGGTAGATTGCCAATTTGGCCGTTATACTGTGTCTTTCCCTCATTTGGTCGATGGACCAGTAGGCATCATTTATTCTGACTGCATCCCCCTTGATGAGGGTACTGCGTTATTTGACCAGTGCTTTCTTGACTGATTCTTCTTCAAAAGTAATCACGGTGCACTGTCACAAATTTTGGGTGTTCATACTGATTCCCGATATGTTACCAAATTTGGTAAAATGCTATCTCACTTCCAGAAGTTTCGTGTTTAGGGGTATGTCCCAGACCACTATGGATTTCCCTTTCTTGATCGATTGTCTGCTGATCTGTATGTGTGTGAGTTTGTTGTCACCTAAATTAGGTAATTCCATTCTCGTTGTGTTATCTGTTACTTGTTGATCACCAAATGTCACGATGATTCACGTCCCCTTTTTGTTGTGTTCACTGCGAATTGTGATGAGCCCTAGCAGAGAGTTGAGGACTTTGGTTAGATAGAGGATTTTTGCATCATTGTTCGACCCTGGGATGACATTGGCATCAATGCTTACTTTAAAGCGTTCTCTTCCGTATTTGATTTCTGGGTTGACTGGTGTCCTTGGTTTTGGCCTGTTGTTGGAACGCGCTGCGATGTTCTTGCGAACTACGGGTATCCAACGTTCTTCTTCTTCTTCTCTGGAGGCCTGTCCATTCGAGTGTTCGTTGTCGGCATCTGTTGCTGAGTTGTTCCTTCTCCCCTGTGGCTCTTCTTTGTCTGAGCCTCTTCCTGTCAGAGATTTGTGGTTTGCTGCTGGGTCACCTGTTTTGTTTACTGCTTCTTCCATCTGCTCGCTCCATGTCTGTTCTTTGCTAAGTGGTTCTGCTTCTATATCCATGCTGGCTGTATCTGGCATTACAGCTGCTATGTTCTTTTGAGTGTTTGTTTCTCACTTTATTAGGCTAGTTCCGCTATCACTATTGCTAGTGTTTTTGTTTGTGTGATATTGGGCTTCTTGGCATATAGTTGGTTGCATAGAGAAGTGGTCTCCTTACTCCTTCTTTCTGCACGTTAGTTTCTCTCTATTCTCTGTTGTTCAAGCTGTGAAACTTTGGCATTTCTAGTGTTGGAAGCCATTTCCCTATTACCGAGGTTATTAAAAATATATAACTATAAGATTAAACAACTTCAAATTTACTTAAAATATAATAAAATAATATATAAAATATAAAATTCAATAAATAACAAACTTCACTTAAAAATATTTCATATTCTTTTTTTATTCTACAGTTAGATCAATATAATATATTTTTATTATATATACTGTATATAAAGATATTTATAAAATATTTTGACTTTTATATACTAATTTATCCATTGTCAAAAAATTGTTTTTTAGATATAACTTAAAAAATAATATTTCACTTTTTTATTGACTTGAATAAATTCTTTGGTTAATAAAATCATTATCTGTAGGTCATTACTATAGATTATTCTAAATTCTATCTTCAATTAAAAACTAAACTATTTGGCTTTATAACAAATCCAATTCTTAATAATTTCTATATACTTCTTTTCCTCTTTTCTTTTAAAAGCTTTTTGCTCTAGGTCTTTTAAAAGTGTTAAGGATTTTTTCTATCTTTATATAGTATATGCATTGAATTTATACACAAAACTTTTAGATCTTTTATCCTTTTCAATAATATTTTACTTTTTTTTCTACTCTATTACTTTAGTATAGTAACTATTCCAAATATCCTTCTTGAAGTTTTTCCTCATTTTATGACAAAGCTTATTGATTATACTCTATATGAATACTGGAAAATTTTGAATTGTAATTTGAAATAATTCTTCAAGAAAATAATTTTATTTTTTTCATATATCTATAAATAGTATTGAAAATACTTCTATCAGATTGTTAAATTTTGTTTAGCTATCTACTTGTCTAATAATCAATTGTAGGATAAACTTTTTTTTATTTTTGATTTCTTTACTAATATAATTATTGATCTTTTCTTTTGCTTTTTGCTATATTTTTTCTCTGGCTTATTTGATAGTTAAACATTTGAAAAAGTGTTCTAATATCTCTTTTTAAGTTCATATACTTGGGTAAATCATTATAGTACAAATATCTTGTTTTCTTTTCTTGAGTATCTGCAATACTAAAAGTTCATTATAGATTAATTTAATCAAAAAACTTTTATCTTTATTAGCTTTGAAGGAGATATTGAAGGTATTGAATAAATTGAACTAATTTTAGAAGGTTAATCAATTTATGATTTTAATATTTTGAATCTATAGCTCTTAAATTCTTTTTTGTACTATCTAATCTTTTTCATTTCTTTTTCTATTAAATGTTTTGATAAATTCTTTAATATTGATCTCTATTGTATATTCACTTCATATAGCTATTATAAGGACTTTTCCTAAATCTAATAGTTAATTTCAGATTATCAGATTCTCACATCTAGCTTGTTTAACAAGTAAATCTATCTAATTATTGAACTTGTTGATTCCATGAGCCTTGATCTTCATAATTTTCAAAATAAAATCCTTCTTTTTTACTAGGTCTTTGATTTTACTTCATATTGACCAATTAGTAGTCTTTGTTTATCTCCTTGTTAATATCTCTATTTGTGAATAGATAAAGTTCTATGTCTTAACTGCAATTTTACAATTAATAAAAATTAAAACTGTTGTATTTTGAGGAGCTATGTATAGTGCAGTAAAAATGATCAATGTCTTTGTCTTAATTGCTAATGGTCATGCCAATGCCCCTGCTGAAAATTGTTTTTCAACTTTGTCATTTTTTATTAAAATCTAAGCAAACTTCCTATAGATCCCTAACCATCACTTCTAAAGAAACATTTCTTCAAAACTTTATGTTTTGAGAGTAACAAAACTTCAAAACTCCCTAAAAACATCTGCTTCATTTAACAGTAGTCATACACTGCCCTT
This sequence comes from Acaulospora colombiana, assembly GCA_910592055.1. Classification (NCBI taxonomy): domain Eukaryota; kingdom Fungi; phylum Glomeromycota; class Glomeromycetes; order Diversisporales; family Acaulosporaceae; genus Acaulospora; species Acaulospora colombiana. The sequence goes on from CAJVPT010003775.1 coordinate 12,715, forward strand.
CTTGTTTATTTTTCCTCTTTAAAAACCCTCTATCTAAGAAGTTAATGGCAAAAAAGTTTTTCTAGGAAGAAAAAACCAGATGAAAAAATATCTTTCCTCCCTTTCCTATAGAGATTCCAAAGTTTAGGAAGAAGTGTAATCAATAACTCTATGTCAGTCTAGGAAATTGATATCAATATAATAGGTAGAAATTGCTTCTCTCTTAATGTGCAACAGTTTTTCTTAAAATTTTGGAAAATTTTGCCTACCCCAGCTTGACCTTAAATTTTCTGTTACACCATATTTCAGATAGATTGATTGGCTGAAGACTGGGATTGGTTGCTCCATAGTTAGCAAAAATATAAATAAAGATACATGTGACATGAGATATGAATACATTTCCTAAGATCTATAAGAACTTTAGATCCATTATAAGTTATTGGCTAGTTATATGGATGGATAAATATTACATGAGCTGTGATCTTCTCTTCCTCATTACCCTCAAAAGTGTCATGACTATAAAAAGAGTATTTTTTCAGAGGCAAAGTTGGGTAAAAGAGCTGTAGTTAGACATCTCTTTTTCTTTCCCTTTTTCTTTTCTTGTAAATATTTTGATTATTTTCCACTCTATTTTTCCCCTCTTTTTTTTTACTCTTATATTTTTAACACTGACTAGTTCTTAACTAGTACAAGAAATCCTTAGTATCAGTTGGTGCTAAGTATTTTGGACAAGTTTTGATATATTAGGCCTTTCTAGTGGATGATGATAAGCTAATCAGTGGATTAAAATCCTAGATAGTACTTAATCTAATAATAGAAGGTAACCAGAAATGTACCTTTGAGTATACTTGATCAATCCACTTTTTGTTTTTAGAAAAGATTATTTACACTAGATAGTCATATATTTTCCTTATTCTGATTAGATTAGACTTAGATTGAGTCATGTAAATAGGTAATCTTCTGTACCATTTCTTCTCTAATAATCTGTAAATCCTTAGATAGTATGAGAAAATATTCATCTTGATTGTTTCTAAATATAATTTTTTTTAATAAAGTTGTTGGAAACAATACAGGATGAGCCAGTTTTAAAAAAAAATAAAAAATAAAAAATAAAACCTAAGCAAAATCTTTTTCAAGTTTTCTTTCTTATATCTATTTTTTATAAGATTTATTTGTATAAAAAGTAAACTGTTTAACTATACTTTTTTTATTATATTGTAGAATATTTATAAGTTCATCTATATATTCATTAATTAGATAGCTTGTTTTATAGCACAGCTTTTCAGTTTTCTACCTTGATTTCACTTTTACAGATCTAGAAATAAGTAGAATTAATATATTTTGCCTTGTAATTATTGCCAGTCTATGGAATTGTTTGATAGGAGGACTTGTTTTCCTTTTCTCAGATTTTTATATTTATTTAATTGTAAAAAAAAATGGATTTATGATTGAACTAATTTAATACTTAATATAATCTATTTGATTAAAGTATAGTAAGTTATAGTTTCTAATAGAATTACAGTATATGATAACTAATATAATATAAACTGAATTTTATTGTTTGAGAATAACGTCTTTTCTAATATATCAGTTAGAAAGCTAAAGTGAACTATCTAGTATATTTTCCTTTTATTTGGATATACTGAAAATATTTCTGTTTGCATGTTGTAGCCTATCTAGTTTAATTTATATAATAACTTTCTTAAGATATTTTAATTCTTTATCATATTTTTATATCAGAATGGGATTGCTCCTTTGCATTTGCTAAAAAAAATCTTAATTGTTTATTATTTCTTGAGTGTTATTATGATTTTATTGATAATTTGATCTATAAACAGGATCTTATACTTATATAATAATAAAATAATTTTCTCATATTCTCTATTATTTTGTAATATTGACTAGATAAATAG
>CAJVPT010003776.1:0-14605 GCA_910592055.1 Acaulospora colombiana
CACTAGATAGCTCCGTTCTTAGGGGAGGTGCATTTCTAAATCTTTCGACACCTTTGCCTTTTTCGGCCGTACCAGATATGCCAGATGTACCAGCAACAGTAGGTGAAACGTCCTCTACTGATGATATTCTTAATTGGATATAGTGAATTGTTTCTTCACAAAAAATGCTCGAAAATACATATACTTTACCTGTAACTTTTTTTTTCCGAGACTTTTTCGGTTTTGGTGGCATCTTTTTTGAAAAATGTTACGAAGCACAATAACGCCTATCATGTACCGCAGCCAATAAAATCGATTGTTGCGTCATATTATCCTATATGTCGAGGCATTTACTGTTAGTAGTCGGGTTATATTTGGCAAAAAAAAAAAAAAAGTGCGAGAACGACTTATGAATTGTATTGATTGGTTAATTGGTAAGTTCATCGATAAGATTTCAGCTTTGATATTGTCATTCTCTCTTCTAAGCCTATTAATTTCTGCTGAGCTTAAAATTCAATTTTCTTAACAACGCGTCTTTAAATTGCATGTTTAATATTAATTTACTGTATATCATTTTGTCAAAATATTGGGAAGAATAGAGTTCATCTTGAAGTTATTTTTGTATCAATTTATATTCTAATTTTAAATAAAAATTGTTTAACATTTTTATTACTAATAAAGAAATTCTCTTGAAAAAGCCCAGTTTCAAAAAAACTATAATAGAAAAAATATAATTTTAAAATATAATCTTAAATATACAATAATTAAAAAAAAAATGAAATTTTATTAATATATTAAGTACAAATATTGAATAATTTAAAATTAATTTTACTTAAAATATTCTATAATAAAATATTTTGTAATTTCTATTATATTTATTATTTTATATTTTTATTTAAATTTTAAAATTTTATACTGTATATTTTTAAATATATTATAAATTAATATTTATAAATTTAATTCATTAATTATATTTTAATATATAATTTATTATAAATTATCTACAATTGATAGGATTTTGTCCTTAATTTCTTGAAGTAATAAAAGATACTATCATATATTAAAAGTTTTATTTCTTGAGTTTTTATTAATTATACTAAAATTCTTCTTGTTTTTAATTGAATTTTTTGAAGAATTCTTATTGTTTAAGTTTTTCTTTAACTTTTCGTTTATTTGTAAAATAAAAATTAATTATACTTTCTAATAAATATAATTTTTTTTTCATTTTCATTTTCTTTATTTTATTCTTATCCTAAGTATTATTCAGTTATTAAATAATTGATAGATTGGTTTTTTTTCTAAAAGAATAATAGAAAAATAAAACTATTTTAAATAAACAATTCTTTAAAATATGTTTTAATCCTTATACTTATAGTAATTTTTATAATATTAGATATTATTATTAATTTTTTTTTAACCCTCTGTCAAGTTAGTTAAGTATGATTTATTAAACATTTGTAAGCTGTATATATTAAATGAAACACTAAAGCTAAATCTCTAACTAACTCACTCATTTTAGTTGTATTACCTTTCTAAGTGCAACTTTGGAAGTGATTTATTACTCTATTAGAGATTCAGGTAAAGACCCATCCAACTTATAACATTATTGCCTACAGGTCACCACTGCAGATTACTCTTTTAAGCTCTGATAGAGATCAAAACCCTAACCATTTCATGCTATACTTCACTCCATTTAATAGGATTTCTTCCAACTTCTTGTCTTTAACTCTTTTTTCTTCATATATCAGTTTCTCACTAGATTAACTTTCAGTGATTTATTCATTTTTTTTTATTATATGGAAGTAATAGTCTTGTTTTCTTGTCATATTTGCAAATTCCTAACTTCTGTTCCTATTCAATTACCTTTTCACATCTTGCATTACATATTTTCTTTCAGAAGTGATTACGTACTTTTTCTTGCATCTTCATTATCTATTTTCTAGCTTCTTTTCCATTTATCTTGCTATGACATGTCAAATCTACTATATTGATAACTAATTCTTCCTCTATTAGTCCCATACAAAAGCTAAGTGTGTCCTAACTGGTTTTTGAGCTTCTTTCTACCAGTTTTGCAATCTGTTTATTAATTTTTCCCATTTCATCCTATCATCTATTCTCAAGCTTAGCCTTTTCTCTTCTGATTCTCTTTTCCTTTCTTTTAAGAGCTTTCTAAATTCTTTCAAGACTTCTTCTATTTCTTTCTGCCATGACTCATTCTACTAAGTCTTATAAGTTATACATTCTAGCAAGTGTTCTGTAGTTTCCTCTTTCCAACTATACGTAATATATTTTACTTGCTTGTAAAGGTCTGGGCTTTTTATGGCCAGCTTCGTAAGTATTGGTAGCTCATAATTGATTAGTTTAGTGAGAAAGCTTTTGTTTCATAAGCTTTTAAATAAGATGTTCCATATGTGTCCCTTATTAAAGTATTTCTACATAAGGTCCCACGTATATCTGTAATAGTCTTGTATTTGTTGGTCCCATCTTCTTTCAATTCTACCTTGTGTAGTCAATTGATAGACTGTTACTTTATTATTAATTTTTTTAATAGTTTGTCTTATTGGGGTATCTGGCACTATATTCTGCTATTTAATTTCTGTAATTATTTTGAGTGAGACCAATTTTTTTCATTTTATCACTGGGAATCTTAGTGCTTCTTTGGCTAGAGCATCTGCCTCTTCATTATACTGGATATTGAAGTGTGCTTTGACCTTGGTAAGCTTGAGATCCAGCTTTTTTTTCTTTACGAAATCCAGCTTTTTTTTTATGAGATTCAGCATATATACCTACAGGTAAGTATGGGTCCCTAAAGAGGGAGGCAAGGATATAAGTCAAATATCACTCACTAGGAAACATTAAAATTTTTAAATTAATAACTATAAAAAAACTACTCACAATTATTTGCTATTATCCAAATCATTGATTTATGACATTTCCTGACTTTTGTCCCTATTAAAGTGAAGAACTATGAATTTTGTCCCTCAAAAAGGAACATAAGTGATCTGCGAAATTTTATATGCTAAATACTTTAGGGATCCATCATTACCTACAGGGACCAGTTTTATTTTTTTAACCATCTTTTGTGGGTTATTTTGGGATCCTCCTTTTCTATAGTATTTCATCACGAGATGTAGGCTTGGCTGTCTATAAAGATTTCAATCTTGCTATCTACTAGGGCTACTAGTAGTATAGTAACTATTGCTACTAGTTCTGCTCTAGTGGATGGAAGTCAATCCTCTACTCCAGTTTGGAACTTGCTTTTTCTTCCTGCTTCTCCTATCTATATCCATGCTGCTTCCATTCTTATATTTGTACTTCTGTAATTAATGAGAGATCCATTAGAATAAAATGTTATTAGTTCTTTTCTTTGCTTGTTGCGATTGAATATTTCGATCAGATAAGATTAGTAGGTACCTTCTACAACATGATCTTTGATAATATTTGTTTTACAATCCTTTATCTTCACTTGTAATACTTTTTCGTTCTGGATAGTTACTTGGTCACTATATATTGTTTTACCTATTATACCTTCCAATGCTTCTCCTAAACTTGGAATTTTCAGTGATTGGGATCTTCTGGTAGACTTTCTTGCATTAAGATAGAAGATCATATATATTTTTCCTATACTTGTTTCAATAATACATCAGTCTTCTATCTTTGTACTTTCTATGCAACCTTGACATCGGATTAGCTTTGATTCTTAGTTTTTAATAGGTCTGATGCATTTGAAGTATTTTATTTTTAGCTATTTTGAAGTATTATCCAAAATCAATTTTCTCCAAATTATCCATTACTGTTGAAATTTGCTTCTTGTAACTATCCAGGGTTTTTAGCGTTTGTCAAAGTTAATATTAAGAATAGAATGTTCTGGAATCCATTTTATTCATTCTTTTTTCTAGAATTCTATGAGTTGTTTTAATCTATTTTCTTGCATTGTCTTGATTATAGATAGGTACCATCCTGGAATAGGTCCTTTGCTTGTTTTCTGTAATAGTTGAAACATTCATCAGTTTCATGGTTTTCTTGTTTCATGATCAACAAACTGATCTATATATATTAGTTTATTGTTTCTAAGTGATGAAATTACTTTCTTGTACTCTTCTATTGTCAAGTATTCTTTAATTTAACTATTTCCTTGGTTCCACTCGAAAATGTCATTCTATTTCCAGCTTTGAAAGGTTATGCCTATGTCCTTAGTTAGCTTCAATACTTGCAGAAAAAAGTTATCTTTTCCTGGAATGTTATTTAGTAAGTTACATATAAGCATATTAACAGGCTCCCAGTATCTGACTTGTGTTTGCTTAAGTCTAATGATTGTTGTGGTTCTGGCTGGTCCTGGATTATTTAATCTATTGCACAATCTTATTATTTGATTTTCTTTCTGTAACATCCAAACACTCTTTAAGTTGTAAATTTTGGGATAATATATGACATTATTTGGTATTGTTCTGCATAACATGGCCTTATTTTTTGAACAGTTTTCTATATACTATTGTTAAAGTATTGCATATCTTCCAAGATAATATACTGTGTTACATTTTGAATTCAATTCTTGATATTAATACTCTATTCGGAATGTAAAGAGCTTGTTTGTCTGTTAGCTTTTTATTTTTCAGAACTCTAGTAACCATATTGATTTTCTTAAGTACCCATTCTTTAAGCTCAACAACTGTTTTTTGGTTACCTGTCCAAATTCCTAGAAATCTTGCTTGTTCAGCTCTATTCAATTCTCTTATCACTTCTTTATTGACTCCTACTTGAACTTCTTCCAGATACTGATTGGGATTGTTAATAGTAACTAGAACTGATTTATTACTATTAATTTATGAGTTATTTGCTTTATAAAATATTCTTGCTTCTTCTAGTATTCTTTTCATATCTTTCTATGATCGGGCTATCCATATAGTATCATCCATGAAGGCTATTGCTACATGTTGTAACTCTAACTTTCTATTATTATCTCCTTTCAAATTTGGATTCCATATAACTAACATTCTACATCCTTTTGTTTCATCATTTTGGATCTTACATAGTAAAGAATCATAAAATATGCTTCACATTAAAGTAAAAATAATTTCTCCTTAATCTATTTCATCCCCTATGATAATTGCTTCTGTCAGGTCTTTCTCGTATATCACCCTAAATTCTCTATTGTAAAATAAACTTATTATGATTCAAATGAAACCTTCTGGAATTTTGATTCTTTTCATGGCCTTGACTAGCATATTTAGACTGATCGTATCATATGCCTTTGCCATATCTTTGAACAGAATCCATAACCCCTTTTTATTTTCTCTTGCTTCCTCACAGATATTGTTCAGAATTTGTATTGGTTCAGCTATACTTTCTCCTGGTAATCCTGCGTAATTAGGTTCTCTCAGGATATTATTGCTCTTACAGATATTTTTCAGTCTATTTGTAAGGATTTTAGTGAAACACTTTCATGTGACTTCTAGTAGCACTATTGATCTTGTGTTGATAAGCTCGCACTCCCATAGCTTTGATTTTGCTATCAGATAAATATGACTTTGCTTCTATCCATATTATATGTCCTTCCATTTTAAAAAACGTTCAGTATTTTTTCAGGTAAAGTTTTTCTTCTGAATCTAATCTTTTTAATATTTCATAACTAATTTGTGATTTGCCTAAGGACTTATTATTTGGAAGTGCTTGGGATATTTCATCTAGTTCTTCTTGAGAAATCGATTTTAAGAGATCTTTATATCATTTTTCTTTAATATAGTTTCTGGAACTATATTCTTCTTTCCAGTCTTCTGTTAAGCTGTTGAAGTCAGCATCTCGTGTTTTGAATGCTTCTTGATAGTATTGTCTTGTCTCTTTTTCTATTTCCTCCTTTCTGGTTATTATGTAATGTCATTTCTTCTGAAAAATTCTATTGCTGTATCCAGGATTTTTTGCATGTCTGTTTGGTTTCTCGCGTACCAGGTTGTGTCATCCATAAATGCTGGGAATATTATTTTGCATATTTTTTGATAAGTCTTGGTTTCAGTAGCATATGTTATTGATAGGTCTTTGTTCTACTCTACTTCCATTTTTAACCCCTGTGTCATTCTTCTACTTCTTGTAGTAGTGGGTCATAAAAGATTCACCATAGTAGGGGGGAAATTGTGTTATCTTGATCTATTCCATTTTCTACTAGGTATTTATCAATTAATACATGTACTGTTATTATCTTGTTCTTTCTATTTGTGCGTATGTCTGTAAGGATGTTAATTATACTTTGTGGAATTTTTATTCTCTGAAGGGTACTAATTAATTTGTCTTTGTTTATAGAGTCATATGCTTTGCTAATGTCTTGATTGAAAATCCAAGCCTCCTTCTTGGATTCTCTTGCTTCTTCATGATATTATTCAAGATATGGATTGGTTGTTGTGTACTGCCTTCAGGTAATCCTGCCCAGTTGTTATTGGAAAGGATTTTGTTGATTGTGCAGCTGTTTGAGATTCTATTTGCTAATATATTCATGAAGACTTTCCTAGTTGTTTTTAGTAGTGTTATTGGTTGTATTATGTTAATATTTCCTATCCATTCTTTTGGTTTAGGGATTGGATATACAGTATATTGCCCTTTTTTCATTCTATTGGGATTTCTTCTATTTCTAGTATTCTGTCAAAGAAATGTTTGAGTGCTTTAATGCTATTAGTACTCAGATGCCAAAGGAGTTTGTATGGAATTTCTGAGCAGCCGGGTGCACTTGTTTTGTTTTTGGACTTGATTGCTTCTTTGATTTCCTGAGTGTCGAATTTTTTTGTGCAGTTTTGATACCATTCTTCTTTAATCTTGTCTTTCACTCTATATTGTTCCTGCCAGTTTGAAAAGTTCTTTATATCTAGTGTGTGTCTTGCTTCCATCTATTTTTTAAAGTGGGATCTTATTTTCTCTTGACCGTTTCTGGGTCTGTGATTATGTCAATCTCATCATTTTCTGTTCTCTCAATGAGTCTTAATATATTAATTTTCCTTGGTTGTCTGTTTAGGATACTGTTTATCATCTTCTTGGGGTGGTCTTGAAGAGCTTGGTATTACTGGTATATTTTTTCATGATAATTCTTTCTTTTTCTTTCTTGATTATTGCTATTGAAGTCCTGGTTTCTTTCTGCCATAGCTCTCCAATTTCTGTCAAATAGTTATGTATTTCTGCCCTTTCTCTTGGGGTGTCTTCTGTTTGAATAATTGGAGTTTTGATTTTTTCGATTTCATTGTTGATTTCTTGTATCAGTTGCTCTATTTCTGCCTTGAGGCTGCTGTTCCGATTTTGTTTGTTAATAAGCCATTTCTTGTAGATTCTGTACAGTTTATCAATTGTTAATTGTTGCTTCATATATTTCTTGTAATGGTTTATTAACAAACAAAATCGGAACAGCAGCCTCAAGGCAGAAATAGAGCAACTGATACAAGAAATCAACAATGAAATCGAAAAAATCAAAACTCCAATTATTCAAACAGAAGACACCCCAAGAGAAAGGGCAGAAATACATAACTATTTGACAGAAATTGGAGAGCTATGGCAGAAAGAAACCAGGACTTCAATAGCAATAATCAAGAAAGAAAAAGAAAGAATTATCATGAAAAAATATACCAGTAATACCAAGCTCTTCAAGACCACCCCAAGAAGATGATAAACAGTATCCTAAACAGACAACCAAGGAAAATTAATATATTAAGACTCATTGAGAGAACAGAAAATGATGAGATTGACATAATCACAGACCCAGAAACGGTCAAGAGAAAATAAGATCCCACTTTAAAAAATAGATGGAAGCAAGACACACACTAGATATAAAGAACTTTTCAAACTGGCAGGAACAATATAGAGTGAAAGACAAGATTAAAGAAGAATGGTATCAAAACTGCACAAAAAAATTCGACACTCAGGAAATCAAAGAAGCAATCAAGTCCAAAAACAAAACAAGTGCACCCGGCTGCTCAGAAATTCCATACAAACTCCTTTGGCATCTGAGTACTAATAGCATTAAAGCACTCAAACATTTCTTTGACAGAATACTAGAAATAGAAGAAATCCCAATAGAATGAAAAAAGGGCAATATACTGTATATCCAATCCCTAAACCAAAAGAATGGATAGGAAATATTAACATAATACAACCAATAACACTACTAAAAACAACTAGGAAAGTCTTCATGAATATATTAGCAAATAGAATCTCAAACAGCTGCACAATCAACAAAATCCTTTCCAATAACAACTGGGCAGGATTACCTGAAGGCAGTACACAACAACCAATCCATATCTTGAATAATATCATGAAGAAGCAAGAGAATCCAAGAAGGAGGCTTGGATTTTCAATCAAGACATTAGCAAAGCATATGACTCTATAAACAAAGACAAATTAATTAGTACCCTTCAGAGAATAAAAATTCCACAAAGTATAATTAACATCCTTACAGACATACGCACAAATAGAAAGAACAAGATAATAACAGTACATGTATTAATTGATAAATACCTAGTAGAAAATGGAATAGATCAAGATAACACAATTTCCCCCCTACTATGGTGAATCTTTTATGACCCACTACTACAAGAAGTAGAAGAATGACACAGGGGTTAAAAATGGAAGTAGAGTAGAACAAAGACCTATCAATAACATATGCTACTGAAACCAAGACTTATCAAAAAATATGCAAAATAATATTCCCAGCATTTATGGATGACACAACCTGGTACGCGAGAAACCAAACAGACATGCAAAAAATCCTGGATACAGCAATAGAATTTTTCAGAAGAAATGACATTACATAATAACCAGAAAGGAGGAAATAGAAAAAGAGACAAGACAATACTATCAAGAAGCATTCAAAACACGAGATGCTGACTTCAACAGCTTAACAGAAGACTGGAAAGAAGAATATAGTTCCAGAAACTATATTAAAGAAAAATGATATAAAGATCTCTTAAAATCGATTTCTCAAGAAGAACTAGATGAAATATCCCAAGCACTTCCAAATAATAAGTCCTTAGGCAAATCACAAATTAGTTATGAAATATTAAAAAGATTAGATTCAGAAGAAAAACTTTACCTGAAAAAATACTGAACGTTTTTTAAAATGGAAGGACATATAATATGGATAGAAGCAAAGTCATATTTATCTGATAGCAAAATCAAAGCTATGGGAGTGCGAGCTTATCAACACAAGATCAATAGTGCTACTAGAAGTCACATGAAAGTGTTTCACTAAAATCCTTACAAATAGACTGAAAAATATCTGTAAGAGCAATAATATCCTGAGAGAACCTAATTACGCAGGATTACCAGGAGAAAGTATAGCTGAACCAATACAAATTCTGAACAATATCTGTGAGGAAGCAAGAGAAAATAAAAAGGGGTTATGGATTCTGTTCAAAGATATGGCAAAGGCATATGATACGATCAGTCTAAATATGCTAGTCAAGGCCATGAAAAGAATCAAAATTCCAGAAGGTTTCATTTGAATCATAATAAGTTTATTTTACAATAGAGAATTTAGGGTGATATACGAGAAAGACCTGACAGAAGCAATTATCATAGGGGATGAAATAGATTAAGGAGAAATTATTTTTACTTTAATGTGAAGCATATTTTATGATTCTTTACTATGTAAGATCCAAAATGATGAAACAAAAGGATGTAGAATGTTAGTTATATGGAATCCAAATTTGAAAGGAGATAATAATAGAAAGTTAGAGTTACAACATGTAGCAATAGCCTTCATGGATGATACTATATGGATAGCCCGATCATAGAAAGATATGAAAAGAATACTAGAAGAAGCAAGAATATTTTATAAAGCAAATAACTCATAAATTAATAGTAATAAATCAGTTCTAGTTACTATTAACAATCCCAATCAGTATCTGGAAGAAGTTCAAGTAGGAGTCAATAAAGAAGTGATAAGAGAATTGAATAGAGCTGAACAAGCAAGATTTCTAGGAATTTGGACAGGTAACCAAAAAACAGTTGTTGAGCTTAAAGAATGGGTACTTAAGAAAATCAATATGGTTACTAGAGTTCTGAAAAATAAAAAGCTAACAGACAAACAAGCTCTTTACATTCCGAATAGAGTATTAATATCAAGAATTGAATTCAAAATGTAACACAGTATATTATCTTGGAAGATATGCAATACTTTAACAATAGTATATAGAAAACTGTTCAAAAAATAAGGCCATGTTATGCAGAACAATACCAAATAATGTCATATATTATCCCAAAATTTACAACTTAAAGAGTGTTTGGATGTTACAGAAAGAAAATCAAATAATAAGATTGTGCAATAGATTAAATAATCCAGGACCAGCCAGAACCACAACAATCATTAGACTTAAGCAAACACAAGTCAGATACTGGGAGCCTGTTAATATGCTTATATGTAACTTACTAAATAACATTCCAGGAAAAGATAACTTTTTTCTGCAAGTATTGAAGCTAACTAAGGACATAGGCATAACCTTTCAAAGCTGGAAATAGAATGACATTTTCGAGTGGAACCAAGGAAATAGTTAAATTAAAGAATACTTGACAATAGAAGAGTACAAGAAAGTAATTTCATCACTTAGAAACAATAAACTAATATATATAGATCAGTTTGTTGATCATGAAACAAGAAAACCATGAAACTGATGAATGTTTCAACTATTACAGAAAACAAGCAAAGGACCTATTCCAGGATGGTACCTATCTATAATCAAGACAATGCAAGAAAATAGATTAAAACAACTCATAGAATTCTAGAAAAAAGAATGAATAAAATGGATTCCAGAACATTCTATTCTTAATATTAACTTTGACAAACGCTAAAAACCCTGGATAGTTACAAGAAGCAAATTTCAACAGTAATGGATAATTTGGAGAAAATTGATTTTGGATAATACTTCAAAATAGCTAAAAATAAAATACTTCAAATGCATCAGACCTATTAAAAACTAAGAATCAAAGCTAATCCGATGTCAAGGTTGCATAGAAAGTACAAAGATAGAAGACTGATGTATTATTGAAACAAGTATAGGAAAAATATATATGATCTTCTATCTTAATGCAAGAAAGTCTACCAGAAGATCCCAATCACTGAAAATTCCAAGTTTAGGAGAAGCATTGGAAGGTATAATAGGTAAAACAATATATAGTGACCAAGTAACTATCCAGAACGAAAAAGTATTACAAGTGAAGATAAAGGATTGTAAAACAAATATTATCAAAGATCATGTTGTAGAAGGTACCTACTAATCTTATCTGATCGAAATATTCAATCGCAACAAGCAAAGAAAAGAACTAATAACATTTTATTCTAATGGATCTCTCATTAATTACAGAAGTACAAATATAAGAATGGAAGCAGCATGGATATAGATAGGAGAAGCAGGAAGAAAAAGCAAGTTCCAAACTGGAGTAGAGGATTGACTTCCATCCACTAGAGCAGAACTAGTAGCAATAGTTACTATACTACTAGTAGCCCTAGTAGATAGCAAGATTGAAATCTTTATAGACAGCCAAGCCTACATCTCGTGATGAAATACTATAGAAAAGGAGGATCCCAAAATAACCCACAAAAGATGGTTAAAAAAATAAAACTGGTCCCTGTAGGTAATGATGGATCCCTAAAGTATTTAGCATATAAAATTTCGCAGATCACTTATGTTCCTTTTTGAGGGACAAAATTCATAGTTCTTCACTTTAATAGGGACAAAAGTCAGGAAATGTCATAAATCAATGATTTGGATAATAGCAAATAATTGTGAGTAGTTTTTTTATAGTTATTAATTTAAAAATTTTAATGTTTCCTAGTGAGTGATATTTGACTTATATCCTTGCCTCCCTCTTTAGGGACCCATACTTACCTGTAGGTATATATGCTGAATCTCATAAAAAAAAAGCTGGATTTCGTAAAGAAAAAAAAGCTGGATCTCAAGCTTACCAAGGTCAAAGCACACTTCAATATCCAGTATAATGAAGAGGCAGATGCTCTAGCCAAAGAAGCACTAAGATTCCCAGTGATAAAATGAAAAAAATTGGTCTCACTCAAAATAATTACAGAAATTAAATAGCAGAATATAGTGCCAGATACCCCAATAAGACAAACTATTAAAAAAATTAATAATAAAGTAACAGTCTATCAATTGACTACACAAGGTAGAATTGAAAGAAGATGGGACCAACAAATACAAGACTATTACAGATATACGTGGGACCTTATGTAGAAATACTTTAATAAGGGACACATATGGAACATCTTATTTAAAAGCTTATGAAACAAAAGCTTTCTCACTAAACTAATCAATTATGAGCTACCAATACTTACGAAGCTGGCCATAAAAAGCCCAGACCTTTACAAGCAAGTAAAATATATTACGTATAGTTGGAAAGAGGAAACTACAGAACACTTGCTAGAATGTATAACTTATAAGACTTAGTAGAATGAGTCATGGCAGAAAGAAATAGAAGAAGTCTTGAAAGAATTTAGAAAGCTCTTAAAAGAAAGGAAAAGAGAATCAGAAGAGAAAAGGCTAAGCTTGAGAATAGATGATAGGATGAAATGGGAAAAATTAATAAACAGATTGCAAAACTGGTAGAAAGAAGCTCAAAAACCAGTTAGGACACACTTAGCTTTTGTATGGGACTAATAGAGGAAGAATTAGTTATCAATATAGTAGATTTGACATGTCATAGCAAGATAAATGGAAAAGAAGCTAGAAAATAGATAATGAAGATGCAAGAAAAAGTACGTAATCACTTCTGAAAGAAAATATGTAATGCAAGATGTGAAAAGGTAATTGAATAGGAACAGAAGTTAGGAATTTGCAAATATGACAAGAAAACAAGACTATTACTTCCATATAATAAAAAAAAATGAATAAATCACTGAAAGTTAATCTAGTGAGAAACTGATATATGAAGAAAAAAGAGTTAAAGACAAGAAGTTGGAAGAAATCCTATTAAATGGAGTGAAGTATAGCATGAAATGGTTAGGGTTTTGATCTCTATCAGAGCTTAAAAGAGTAATCTGCAGTGGTGACCTGTAGGCAATAATGTTATAAGTTGGATGGGTCTTTACCTGAATCTCTAATAGAGTAATAAATCACTTCCAAAGTTGCACTTAGAAAGGTAATACAACTAAAATGAGTGAGTTAGTTAGAGATTTAGCTTTAGTGTTTCATTTAATATATACAGCTTACAAATGTTTAATAAATCATACTTAACTAACTTGACAGAGGGTTAAAAAAAAATTAATAATAATATCTAATATTATAAAAATTACTATAAGTATAAGGATTAAAACATATTTTAAAGAATTGTTTATTTAAAATAGTTTTATTTTTCTATTATTCTTTTAGAAAAAAAACCAATCTATCAATTATTTAATAACTGAATAATACTTAGGATAAGAATAAAATAAAGAAAATGAAAATGAAAAAAAAATTATATTTATTAGAAAGTATAATTAATTTTTATTTTACAAATAAACGAAAAGTTAAAGAAAAACTTAAACAATAAGAATTCTTCAAAAAATTCAATTAAAAACAAGAAGAATTTTAGTATAATTAATAAAAACTCAAGAAATAAAACTTTTAATATATGATAGTATCTTTTATTACTTCAAGAAATTAAGGACAAAATCCTATCAATTGTAGATAATTTATAATAAATTATATATTAAAATATAATTAATGAATTAAATTTATAAATATTAATTTATAATATATTTAAAAATATACAGTATAAAATTTTAAAATTTAAATAAAAATATAAAATAATAAATATAATAGAAATTACAAAATATTTTATTATAGAATATTTTAAGTAAAATTAATTTTAAATTATTCAATATTTGTACTTAATATATTAATAAAATTTCATTTTTTTTTTAATTATTGTATATTTAAGATTATATTTTAAAATTATATTTTTTCTATTATAGTTTTTTTGAAACTGGGCTTTTTCAAGAGAATTTCTTTATTAGTAATAAAAATGTTAAACAATTTTTATTTAAAATTAGAATATAAATTGATACAAAAATAACTTCAAGATGAACTCTATTCTTCCCAATATTTTGACAAAATGATATACAGTAAATTAATATTAAACATGCAATTTAAAGACGCGTTGTTAAGAAAATTGAATTTTAAGCTCAGCAGAAATTAATAGGCTTAGAAGAGAGAATGACAATATCAAAGCTGAAATCTTATCGATGAACTTACCAATTAACCAATCAATACAATTCATAAGTCGTTCTCGCACTTTTTTTTTTTTTTTGCCAAATATAACCCGACTACTAACAGTAAATGCCTCGACATATAGGATAATATGACGCAACAATCGATTTTATTGGCTGCGGTACATGATAGGCGTTATTGTGCTTCGTAACATTTTTCAAAAAAGATGCCACCAAAACCGAAAAAGTCTCGGAAAAAAAAAGTTACAGGTAAAGTATATGTATTTTCGAGCATTTTTTGTGAAGAAACAATTCACTATATCCAATTAAGAATATCATCAGTAGAGGACGTTTCACCTACTGTTGCTGGTACATCTGGCATATCTGGTACGGCCGAAAAAGGCAAAGGTGTCGAAAGATTTAGAAATGCACCTCCCCTAAGAACGGAGCTATCTAGTG
>CAJVPT010003777.1:0-14605 GCA_910592055.1 Acaulospora colombiana
GAATTTTAAGAAGTTTTGAAATTTTTAATAAGGATTGTTTATCTTTATAGAGACCTATAATTTCACCATATTGATTTTTAGTTAAGTAATATATTTTTGAAATTAAACATATTGGAAGGGTAGATATATTTATACTTAATTTAATGTTTACCTATTAAAAAAACATAAAATTGGACACATGTTTTTTCAAAATATAAACAATAACATATTAAAATTTTAAATAAAATTATTATGTACGTTTTTATATAATAATAAATTTAAGATATGCAATACTTTTATTTATATAGAGATACATCACAGATAGATATCCCAGGCAAAAACCTAGTGAAACAAGTTAACAAGGCCATCAGGCTGACCAAGTGGAAACTATTAAATAGAATACAAAACATATTTACAGAAAAGGACTTGAGAAATATATACTGGAAACACATGTTTAATAGCCTATATCCATCCAAAATGAATGAATATATAATATCGAAGGAAGATCACCACAGAAGAAAATTCAACTTCAATCTCTGGTATGAAGAACTGCCAACTAAGACCAAACTACATAACAGATATCCATTAATATACAAGGATGACAAATGCCATAAATGTGAAATAATAGAAGACTTCGTACACCTCTTCCTATGTAACAACAATACAGAAACCTTAAAGGAAAATTTTCATAGGATCCTAATTAAACATGCATCATTTCACATAATCAAGGAATACAGGAAGAGCTTCAAGAAGGTCATATATAGATGTATACAATTGGCCAACCCCAGAACCTTTAACTTACTGATCTGAGGTGTAGTACTAAAGGAAATATCTGGGACACTTGACACAATCATATTAAGCAAAAACAAAGTGACAGAAACTATAATAAACACAATAAGGGAATGGAAAGAGCTCTTACATGACATATGGAAACAAAGATGTGAGGAAGCTCATAAACAGAAAACTCCCAAAAGTAGAACCAAACTGAAAAAACAAAAAAGAACTAAAGCAAAGAAAACCAAGAATCACATAAATCTGATCGCAATACAACAGTTCTTACTAAACTTGGCTGGAATAGTAAATCAATACATAAACAAATACATTAAATACCAAACTAACATTTTCTCCATTATATCTTTTTATATAACAACTAGCATGGCCTTGACATGTTAGTTTCTTCCCCCAAGGAAGGGCAACAGGCCATGAGGTAGTCATGACTTATTGAGTTTTACTATTACTAAATATACATCCCTGTATTATAGTCACAACTATTTAATATAAATATAATTTGAAAAATAATAAAACAAGGCTACACCAGTTAAAAAAAAAAAAAAAATTATTTATATAGTGTATATATATATTTTTTTAAAAACTGACTCATTTTATACCTTTTTTCATATTTTATTAAAAAAAAATCATATTTAGAAACAATCAAAATTAATATTTCTTCATACTGTCTGAGGATTTACAGGTCACTAGAGAGAAATAGAACAAAGAGCAATCTATTTTATGACTTGATCTATGTCTAATCTAATTAGGATAAAAAATATATATAACTACCTATTGCAAATACTTTTCTTTTGAAAACAAATGAGTGAGATTATAAACTGTATACTACAATCTATTCCTATAATCAGGAATCGACATTATCTAGAATACACTAATATACCTGCTGATTGGCCTGCTGCCACTCACTAACAGGACCTAACTTATCAGGACTTGCTTAAGATATCCAATACCATCCAGTATTGGGAATCTCTTGTATTAGTCTTGTGACTAGTCAGTGCTAAAAAATTTTTTAAAACAAAGGGAAAGATTGAAATATTTACAAGAAAGGAAAGTAGAGAAAAAAATGAAGGGACACATAACAACAGCTCTTTTACTTAACTTTGTCTCTAAAAGTATTCGATTCATAGCCTTAACACTTTTGAGGTTAATAAGAGAGAGGGGATCATAGTCCATGTGATATTTATTTGTTTACACAACTAGTCAGTAACTTATGGTAGACTTAAGGTTCTTATGGAGCTTAGAAAATATATTCATATTCCATATTATATGTATCTTTGTTTACATTTCTACTAACTATAGAACAACTAATTCCAGACTTCAGTCAATTAATACATCTAGAATCTAGTATAATAGAAAATTCAGAATCAAGCTAGGATAGGCAAAATTCTTCATAAAAACCAAAAAAACTACTATATGCTGAGAAAAAAGCTATTTTTATCTGTGGTATTGATATCAGTTTGCTGGCTGGTATGGAGTTGTTGGCCCAAACTTTCTTTCTGGACTTTGGGATCTCTATAGAAAAAAGAGAGAGGGTACTTTTTTATCTGATTTCTTCTTTTTAGAAAAGCTTACTTGCCATTAACTTCTTAGGTAAGGGGTTTATAAAAAGAAAAAGTAAACAAGAAAGGTAGAGTATGACTACTGCTAAATGAAGCAGGTGTTTTTAAGGAAAGTTTTAAAGGAATGCTTCTTTGGAAGTCATAGTCAAGGATCTATGGGAAAGAGTCAATAATATACTTATCTATATGTTTTCAATAACCTTTTTTATATTGTATAATGATATCAATTATTTGCAAATCATATATTTAGTTTTTGAAATGTAACAAGCTTCTATTGGTTACACTCATATGTTTCAATAATGTCCTTGATAATTAGAAAGAAAATTCTGGAAATATTTACTTCCAAAAAGCTCAAGTCCTTCAATGAAAACTTCCATTATATCAAAAAACCAAGTGATTAATAATGTAAATTGCAAACTCATATCTCTTATCTAAGTTTTTTCAGTAGTGACAAAGCTTTAATAGAAAAAAGCTAAGGTCTAATGCTTTTCTTGAGATATCTCAATCTGGTGCTCACTTAAATAAAAGACCAGTTGGATTGACTCATCTGATGTCACAGGTAGTGAAAAAGAATATTTCTTTTGAGATTCAAATTAAGCAAGAAGACTATTCCAATCAGACAGATTCTTTTTAAGAAGAGATTGTTTTTATTTTTGGATTTTTTTGATGAATCTTGAATTGTTTCCTTTCCTCAATCATTTTTTCTCTTTTTCTCTTTTTCTCTTTTTAACTTAACAATTCATTAGTTTTTGGGCAATCAACAATGATAAACTGTTGGCAATAATTCTGGTAAATAGAAGTTATTACCAATATATTAGGGGAGTAAAATATCATTCCCAAAATTTGACTTAGAATACTTTTGTATGAAGAAGAGTTAGTCACTTTGTGAAAGTCTATAAAATATTATAAATTCATTTCCATTTTTCAATATAGATATGCCATTGTGACATGATTGCAAGTTTTTTTTTTTTTTTTAACTGACGAAGTCCTGCCATTGAGTTTTTATTAGTTCATTAATACAGACTTATGTACACAAATTCAATTGTGAGTCTATACATTTATGAGATAAAAAACACTATGACTCAGTATTCTAAAGTAGAAACCCTGTAACTTGCTGCAGTCCACCTTTATGAGTGCTAGCGTATCAAGACTCCACTAGCACTAATATTTATAGAGAAAAAGAAATATGGAAAATAACTATTTTTAAGTGTATGTTCGGTTATGATGTTGGTTAGTTCTATATATAATTCTTTGAACCTGTCTTTTAGGTGTTTTTCAAGATTTATCTGGGCCTGCTTTGGTGTGGGGTCTGTCTCAAAGCTCTTTATAGCTTGGATAGTTGGTAAGTCCAGACTTGGTGATATTGTATATTAGTTGTGTCTTTTATTTTTAGTAGTCCTTTTCTGTCACTTGAGCTTTTTGTTTATGTTTTGGCTCTTTTTCCACTCAATTGTGATGTCGCACCTCAGTTTCCATACTTTCTGTTTCTTTTACTAGAATTTGTGAGTGGTTGTTCTGATTGCCTCCATAGTTTTGGGTCTGTCCTTAGTTATAGATTTTGCCACTTGTACCATGTCATGAGTTATAACTCCTCTGACTATATCCTTTCATTTGATCATGTGCTGTGTTTTTAATGGCTCTTGATATTCTTGTGATATTTGAGTTCTTCCCCACTTTTTTTGGATTTGTTCTTTTTGTTTTCCATCTGTTTTTGTTGCACTTTCATTTGTTAAAGCCTGAATATATTCTTTCTATAGTCTTGTCTGTATTGTACCACATTGAAATATGTAATCATTGTCTTTCTTGTGTTGTTTACATACTTTGTACTTATCATCAGTATATATGTCTGGGCATCTCATATTTAGCTTGTCCATAGTTGGTAGTTCTCCCATTCATGTTTTGATTCTGAATGAACGGTCTGTATAGTCTTCCATATTTGTCAGGGTTGATGTGATACTTGTTGGCATTAGAAGCTCCAAAGTTAATGATCAATGTATTTCCTTGGCTTTCCTTTGGTTTAATCAGTTCTGGTTCCTCCATAGTATTCTCCATTTGCTTGCCCATTTGTTCTTTAGGATCTGTTTTGTTAGGAGCTTAACTGCTATATCAAATTGTTTTTGATTCTATTTTATGAGTACCTTGGTTATCATATTCTTTTGCACGTTTGTTGTAATAATGTGCTTTGGCTTATCTGTTAGCTTTGTAGCGGTCAACTTGTTTGCTTTTTCATTACCTGGAATGCCTGTGTGGCTCTTGACTTTTTTTCAATATACTGTTAATTTTTTTGTCTTTATAATCTTCTTGATTGTACTGCTAAGGATTTGATTTAGATGATCTGTTCTCCCTTGGCCTTTTTTATTTTTGACTATAGGGTCCCTGAGGGCATTAATGGCTGATTGGCTATCTGTGAAGATGGTAATGGTTTTGTTATATGAACTGTACTTACTGCTGTTAGGATAACTGTTAGCTTTGCTTTTGTGGATAAGGAGGTGTTACATGTTTCTGCTTGGAATTCTGCTACTTGTTCCTACACTTGGGAGTGTAATAATCCACCCTAGACCCATCTATTTTTTTTTGGATGTCTGATGAATGATCCATCTATATAAATTTCTAGGTTGTTGAGTTCACTTATTTCTTCTACTATGTGTATCAACTTGTCTATAATTTTTTTGTTTCCACTTATTCTGCTGTTAATTAGATGAATTGTTTCTGAAAGAGGATCTAAATGAATCTATAGTGCTGTCTTAGGGAGTTCTAGCATCATTCCTCTTTCATATAGTATTTCCTTTATTCCTTTGGGAGTAGAGCACAACCTATCCTTTGTAGATTGTTGTACCCCTGGTTGTTCTCTTCCTGGGTCTGCTGATTTTGAACTCTTGTCTACTACTATATTGACGACTCTTACCCTTATTAGCTTAGCAATGCATTGCCCTTGTTCCTTGTATTTGTTTCTTATTGTTTTATTGTTCTTTTGACATTCTTTACATTTGTAGAGGAGAGTGTCATTGGATTTTGTATTATGTGATTGGCTATGATTCTATTAGAATTCATAACTTTCTTTTTCTTGTATATGGTGATTTGGTTCTCTGATTCTGTCACTAGCTATTTGATTATTGCCCTTGCCTGGAAAGGGAGAACTGGGGTGTTGTTGTAAAATTTGTTAATGGTATCAGTGAAGTGAAAACTTGTAGTGTTTGTATATGAGTTTTCATGTAGATCTGTATAAATAATTTGATGTAATTCTTGGAACCATCTTGGAATTCTTCCTTGTCTACCTTTCTTTATTCTAAGTTGCTGCCATGTTAGTGGTCTTGAGAGGTTGTTCCACAAATATAATTCCTCTTTTTTTAAGAACTTGTCTATTTTTATCATAACACTCTTTTGGAATTACATCTCTGATTGCTATTTTGCCTTCCTTTGGGGGGATATATGTCGTCACATAGTCTGTGATCTTAAATATGATACTTTGTACTTTGAGCATGTTGAGTATGTTCATTTGTGAGATTTTGTCTTTTCTTCATCCAGAATAGATATTTGTCTTCCAAGATCGAGATATTTGACCAGTATTGATTTTGAAGTTGTTGTAACCTGATCCATAACATTCTGCTACATGTGTCATCACCATTGATTCTTTTATACCAGTTATTGCCATATGCTAATACCTGTCTGTCCCACATGTTAAATAGTTTGTATCCAAAGTCTATATAAATAATTGTATTCGGTGCTGTTATTGGTAAGTTATATTTATGTTTAAATATTTTTACTATTTTACTGTTGAGGTGGTCACATTCTTGTTCTGAGAGGACCATGTCATTAAGTAGATATTTGATTGCTAGATATAGAATATGATTAATTATATATCTTGCTTGTTTGTCTGTGATTTTCTTCTATTTCAATAAGTTTATATAATTATCTATCCTTTTTTTGATGAGTTGTTTTTGGTGTTTTTTCTTTCTATTTTCTGATATCCAAACCCCTAAGATATACATTGTTTCTTCCTTTTTTATAGGTAGCACCTTGGTTCCTGCTAAGATAACTTCTGCTTCTCGATTTGCCTTGCTCGTGTTAATGCAGATAAATGATGACTTCTCCCATTGGCTTGAATATCATTAATACTAAGAAATTCTGTGGCTAGATTTAATATTTTTTGTATATCCCCTTTGTTTTGTATATACCATGTGGTATCATCCATATATGCCATTGCTATTACCATTTGGGATAGTACTTGTTGTGATATGCTATTGGCATTTATTGTTGTTAGATCATTATCTAAGTAACATTTCATATCCCAATTTCTGATCTTCTATCTCTTGAAGCAAGGGATCATAGAAGATTCTCCACAGGAGTGGGGATATAGTGTCTCCTTGATTGATCCTATCCTGCACTTCATATCCTTCTATGTATCCATATGCTGTAATGATCTTATTGTATCTGTTTGTTAGTATATTCCTCAGGACTTTAATAATTGTTTCTGGAACTTTAATGCGCTTAAGTGCTCTTACCAACATGTCTTTATTTATTGAATCATATGCCTTACTTATGTCTTGACTAAATATCTATGCTTCTTTCCCTAATTCTTTAGCTTCTTCTAGAATATTGTTTATTATATGTATCAGTTGTTATGTGCTACTGCTAGGCAAGCCTGCTCAATTATTTCTACATGTAATATTATGTCAGTTGAATGTTGCTGATAGTTTATAATTCAGAATTGATATAAAAATTTTTCTTGTTGTTTCTAGAAGGGTAATTGGTCGAGTAATGTTAATATCTTCTATTCAATCCTTTGGTTTGGGAATTAAGTACACTTTACCATGTTTCTATTCTTTTGATAGTTCCACTATTTTAAGTATCAAGTTGTACATTATTTCCAATACCTGTATACCTTTGTGGCCTAAGTTTTTTAGAAGAATATATAGAATTTTAGAGGGGCCAGGTGCTTTGTATTTGTTTTTTGACTATATCACTTCTTGAATTTCCTGAATACTTATTCTAACTATACATTGGCTGTACCATTCTGGTTTGATGTGATTTATGGGTACATATTTACTATGCCAGTTGGGAAAGTTTGCTAGGTCTAAGGTTTTGTGAGCTTTTGTCCATTTTTTAAAATGATCTTTGATTTTGGTTTTTATTTCTTCGGGACCTGTAATAATCATAATATTGTCTGTTGTTGTGTGTTCTATAAGTCTTGTTATATTTATCCTTCTTTGTGGCCTTTCCAGTATACTATTGATCATTTTTTTTGATTGTGCCTAAAGGTGTTTGAAACATTTTTCAATTCTACTATTAATGGCCTTGTTCTTCTCTTTTGTGATTCTTTGTTGTACTACCCGGATTTCTATTTTCCACAGTCTATAGAGTTTTACTAGCCATTGATACTGTTTACTGCAAATGTCCAGTGCATTTGGTGAACTGTATGGTGGGTTGCTGATTTTATTTCCCCCTTTGTTGATAGCCCACAGGCTTAATTTGTAATTTTTGTTAATCAAAACTGTTATGTTATTACAAATGAGTAGTTTTACATATATGTTATAGTAAATCATATCTATATGGATAGCTATATATATATTTAACTAATACTATATATTACCACTATCAACCCAATCACAAACTGAAAGTCTGCACGATTCCATCTTAATTATTCCTAAAACAAATTTTTTTTTTATTAAGAGTATTCTAGTTATCAGGTTGTCGAATTCAGTATCCTGGATCCTTGTTTTTGATTCTTCGGAGTGGTTCATGAATTTCTTCTTCCACCAAGGTCTCCCGATAGTCAAGTCTGTGAAAGCCAACTTAGCCACATGCATAAGGACCAGGATTGGCTTATTATAGAAGAGTTTTTTTCTTGTACACGAGTTTTTGTATAAAGCCATTGGTATCTCCAGATGAATTGTGTTCTTGTTTTAGTCCTGAGAGACATGCTACCGGTTTGAGGATCTACTCTTCTTGTTACCATTTCTAGTAATGTGGTTGTATTAATGATAATCCTATTCGATTCGGATCACAACCTAATCACAATCTAGATATAGACTGGATACTATATTTAGAAACATCGGTTAGTTTACAGTTACGCCAATGGATGGATTCGATTCCTCGTATTGGTTTTTGTCTTTGGATGGAATTGAAATCAAATCTTGTGATCTAATATATAGAGTGCTAACCACTGCACTATCAACCTATAGGTCATGACATGATTGCAAGTTAAAAATATACTATATATAAATTTTATAATTTTTGACTAATAGCATATTTCAAAAACTCTTTTTACTAATTCTTTAACCATGCACAAAAAAGATGTTCACAAGAAATTTTTTATTTCTTTACTAATAAAGTCTTAACACTATTCTTAAAACAACTTGAAATTTTACTTCAAAAGATACTTCTATATCCTTTTCCTTGTTTATATTCATTTTCAAACAAAATCTTGTCTTCCTGTGATCTAAAAAAGTCAAGAAACACTTTTTCTACTAATGGCAAAAAGTTCTGCAAGGAAGAAAAACTATTAATGTAGTACTTGAAGCATTCATATTGAAGCATGTCTATAGAGATTCTTTATAGTGAGAGGTAGTGAACATTAAGCCATATTTTAAGGTATCTGCCTATTGTAGCTTTTATTTTATAGTCACTTAAAATTTTTTTGTTTTCTAGGAAATTTTGTCTACCTCAGTTTGACCCTGAATTTTAGGTGACACAACCTATTAAAAAATATGATTGGTGGATAAGAAACACATTAGTAGCTGAATATAAACAAGTTCCTATTGATCACTTCACGTGTTTTGATGATATTATTGGTAAAAGAAAGAAAATCTATTGGTGCTAATTCTCCACTTCTCCAAATGAAATGTAGTTGAAGCAAAGAAATTATGAGGCTATTAGGACAGGCACTAAATTCCTTAAGTAATGAAAAAACAGTTATTTGTTCAAGCTGAGGTCTTCAACTTCTTATCATCCTGGTTAGACAAAATACATGAAGGAGATTATTTCCTTATCCCAGTCAGGCAATAAGACTAAAAAGCAGAAGAATGTGAGCCACTACCCTTCTCTAGGATTGAGAATGCATTTCATCAGATATTGTATAATAATATTATAATTGATAAGGATTTCCATACTCTGTGAGACTCTCCCACCATTGCAAGGCAAAAAAACTGTTGGAAAATTTAACTTTTTAAGCAATGGAAGATGCTTATCAGTAAAATTTTTTTAACTAGGTATGGCTGCCGTAAGATATCAATAGTTATACAATAAGGCTGAAAGGTCATATAAAAACCTGGGGTTTATAATAAGTCATTAGCTATTGCAAGTAGATATAAAATTAATACCAAAAGAAAGAAAATAATGAGCAAAACACTGGATCCAAGTAGATGATAATTATCTTAGACAGTTATAAGAAAATAATTAAAATCACGAATAGATAAGTTTCACAGATGGTTAGGAAGAAGAAGAATATTCTATAAGAGTTAATTCCTAATGAGAAAAGATTTTTAGCAGAGATCCTTTGAAGGACATGGAGCACTTTTATTTTTTTTTTTCATTTTTTCTTCATGTAGCATATTTGTGCATTTTTAGATATTCCCTTTCTTTTATTTTTTTCTTTTCCCTATTGTAGTTTCTTGAAATCAGTTCTTTGAAGAATAATAGGCAGTAACAAACTGCTGGCAATAATGGATAAGTTAGGAGGGTCTTTCTCAAAACTTATTCCAAAGTGAAATATTATCTCCAAGGTCATACTTAAAGGCTTAAGCTCATTTGAAATTTGAAAGCTATTGATAAGTGAGTCAGTATGAGATTTAGTTCAACCATGATATAATTGTTCAATGTATCTCTATTGGTTTTCTTAAAAGATTAATAAATATACTATACTGACCTGACTATGGGTATTAAAAAAAAAATAATAATAATAATTTTTAACTATATAAGTTTTTTAGCTTTAGCAATTCATATTATATGTACAATTTACAAATATTTAATAAAGCACACATAACTAGCCTGACAGAGGGTTAAAATAATAATAATAATAATAATAATTTTTGACTATATAATTAATAATTTAAAAATTGTCAAAGTTGAAATTTATAATAAAAATATAATAAGTGGACTCAAACTTTTGAAAGCAACTGTAAATATACAATATACTTAATTTAATTTTTTTTTACTATAAAACATATTATAATAAAGTTTTGCTTAATTTATATAAACTAATTTTTTGATATATAGTAAGTTTTAACTTTTATATTATTAAAAGTTTATATTATTATACTTGAGTAAATATTATTTATACTTAATAAAAACTCTTTCTGATGATCCTTTGATTATATATAAAAAAGATATTTACAAGAAGTTTTTTTACTTCTTTGCTAAAAAGTCTTAAATACTTTCCTTAAAACTCCTTAAAAAGTGACTTCAAGAGTTGCTTCTATCCTCACTTACTTGTTTACAATCTTTTTTGATCAAAAACTTAGCTTCTAATAATCAAGAACAAATCAAGTAATACCTTTAATATCAATGGTAAGAAAGTTCACAAAAAAAAACCCCCAATAATAAAGTATTTAAAGGCCTTCTCCATCTTTGAAGCAAATGTATATAGAGGTTTTTGATAATAAAAAGGCTTATTTTTTCTTTTTTTAGTTACTTATTGACCTCTTAAAGTCACTACTTTTATTGTTTTTGAGAAATTTTGCTTATTTTAATTTAACCTTGAATTTTGAATAGTACAAATTCTTACTAAAGATAATTGACTAATATGAAACACATTAATTTTAGAAAAAGTAAACAAACTTTTATTGATTATACTCATATATCACTATTATCTTATGGATAATATACAAAAAAAAGTTTTAAAAAAGTTTCTCTTCAACTATATATTTTTGATTTCTAGGAAACAGTTATAATATCAAAAGATAGATAGATTTACACAAAAAAATTCCATTTCTTTTCTAAGTTTTTCAAGTGGTAAAAAGCTTTCCAAGGTAGAAACTAAAGTCTTTAATTTCTCTTAGACTATCTCAATCTAATATATACTTAAATAAAAACTTATTTAATACCATAGATAATAATAAAGAAAACTCTTTTTGAGATTAAAAAGAAACAAAGAAGAATATTTCAACAGACAAGAAATCTTTTAAGAAGAGACTGTAAAATAAAATAAAAACCTTTTGAAAGGCTTTAAGTTATTTTTTATCTCACCTTTTTCTAGTGCCAACTTTAGCAATTTATCATTTTTCAGGATAATCAATAGTAATGAACTATTGACTAATTGACTTAGAGATATTATACCAAGCTATTAGAAAAACATAATATTGTTCTTTAAATCTGACATAGAATATCTAATTGAAACTTAGTTTTATTTAGTCTAAACTAGCTTAGTGGATATCTTATATTTTTTAAATAGTATAGTTCTTCAACTAATAATATATAAAAATAAGTTGGTCATTATATGAGAAGGCATACATATTATTTTTAGTATTTTTTCAAGTATCTTAATAAAGACAAGCCATTTTAATATGATTGTAGGTTTAAAAAATATATATATATATTATTTATATTTAATAATTTTGCTAAATTTTTATTTAATATTGTTTATTTTAATATTAATTAATTCAGTTTTTAAAAAAATTACTTTTGATAAATTAATTTATTAAAATTATTTGTTTAATATAAATTAATATTAAGATATTTAATTTTTAATCTTTGAAAGTATTTATATTATTATTTCTTTTATTTTAATTTATATTATTTTTATTTATTTATTTATTTATTTTTTTTTTTAATCCACAATTATACAACAATAGCTTGTTTTTATTAAGAAGTTAAAATAAAATCTAAAATAGTTTATAGATTTTTATAAAGTAATCAACTTGTTTTCAAATATAAGTATTCTAAGTCAGATTTTGAAAACAATATTATGCTTTTCTGATAAATTAGTAATGACTTTTATTTATCAGAAACTTTGTTAATAGTTTGTTACTATTAATTAACCTGAAAACTAATGAATTGCTAAATTAAAAAAAAAAAGAAAAAAATTAATTGAGAGAAAAGGACAATTCAAAGTTTATCAAAAAAGTTATAAATAAAAACAATCTCTTTTTAAAAGAGATCTATCTATTAAAATAGTTTTCTTGCTTTACTTGAACCTTAAAAAAATATTCTTTTTCATTATCTGTAGTATCAGACAAGTCAATCCAATTGATTTTTTATTTAAGTGAGCATTAAATTGCAATATCTCAAAAAAAGTATTTAGACTTCAGATTTTTTTATAAAGTTTTGTTAATACTTAAGTAACTTAAGTAAGAGACAGAAGTTTACAATTTATATTATTTATCACTTGATATTTTAGTATTATAAAAGTCTTTATTAAGGGACTTGAACTTTTAAAGGCAAATGGTTCTAGAATATTCTTTTCAATTATCAATGATATCATTGAAACACATTAATATAATCAATAGGACTTGTTTACATTTTAAAGACTAATGTATTTTATGTTAATCAGTCACCTTTAGTAAAAATTTGTACTATTCAAAATTCAGGGTCAAACTGAAATAGGTAAAATTCCTTAGCAAACTATAAAAATAGAGATTTTAAAAGAGTCAAAATAGTTAAAAAGTGAAAAAATAAATCTTTTTACTGCAGAAAACCTTTATAAATCTCTTGCTTCAAAGATTAATCAGGTTTTTGAGTATTTAATAGTCAGTTTTTCTTCTTTTAGAAACTTTCTTATTATTAGTATTGTCGTGGGCTATCCCGGTGAGTCAGTCGCTAATCCGTAGCTCCTCACGTAACCCAGACTTCTCAAGAATACTCACAAATGATACAAAGAAGAGAATGCCTCCTATAAAGAACACTTAAGGAAGGCAGAGGCATGGTAATTGACTTGGCTAAAGGTAAGTGTCTCTTTATTGCGTTCTGTTTCTTTGATATATCACCAACTCTTATCTCTATTCTCAATGAGGGCTGTTTTTCCTAACATATTTAGTTCTGCCTTTTCAGCATACTGTATATTGGTAAGCTATTTATACTTTTCTATCTAACAATGGCTATCTACTTTATAATCAGCTATACTAACCCTAAGCTTTGCTAAACTTTCTATACTTTTCAATTACACACAGTTTTCTTATTAGTATCCAAGCCTTATCTATAGTTTCTTACCTTGTGACACTCAATCTTTCATGTTAGACTTTTGGGTTTTTAGATTCTAGACCATTATACATAAATCGCATCACCCATATGACCCATAATAGTATCAAAAATGTTACTTGATTTTTCTTGATTATTAGAAGTAAGTTTTTAAATAAAAAGGTTTATAAACAAAAAAAAAAAAGTAAAAATGACTCTTGAAGTCATATTTCAAGTTGTTTTAAGAAAAACATTAAGGCTTTATTAGCAAAAAAGTATAAAAACTTCTTGTGAACATCTTTTTTGTATATAATTAGAAAATCAACAGAAAGAGTTTATTCTTATTTTTTATTATATTATTATTATTTATTTAAAAGTTTAATTATTATATACTTAAGTTTTTTTCTTTAAATTTATTTTTTTAAAACTATTTTTTTAAAAGCTAGCTCAGTCTCCAGTTAGTCTTTTATTAACTTTTACTCTAATATTATATATACTGTATACTATCTATTTCAAAGCTAAATGAAATTCAAATTGTACTAGCATGTATATTAGAATAACTAGAAAAGATATCTTCCAATCCAGATCTCCAAAGGACCTCTGTAGCACATTGCTCTCCTTGCAAAAAACTAACTTGCCTAGGTTGAGTTAGCACCATTTTCCCTATATTGAGATATGAAAAAAAGTTAAAAATTTTAGGTTTCTTTCAATTTAGATTGATTGTGTTTGTTGATTTCCTATATAATATTTTGAGGGGTTATGATTTTATTTATCTTTTATTCTCTTTTCTATCTTTATAATGCATTGAGAGATTTTCTATTCACTTACTGTTTTGCATCTTCTTTTTTAAGTCATTCTTGTGAACTCTTGAATTTTTTTGATACAGTATAAAAGAATTGGCTTGATTTTCTTCTTGAAGATTGTGACCCAGTTGCAAACTAGTTTTGAGATGTCAACAGGAACCAGGCTCTTAGCTAGTATTCTTGTTCAGAGGTTAATTTTTTTCTGTTTCATCTTCTTGATCCATTCTTGAATCCAAAACTTGCTTTATTTCTTTTTACTTTGAAGATAGATTACTATTATTTCTAGTATATACACTACTTGGACAAAAGTATCGCATATCATTTATTTATTAATTACACAAAATTTTACATAATAATTCTATTTAA
>CAJVPT010003778.1:0-14600 GCA_910592055.1 Acaulospora colombiana
AGAGCTCTTGCTATCAAGCTGGTATATGTTTTGTTTGTACCCAACAATCTAGCTGAGTTGATATTTCTCTCGATTAGAATAGCATTTATCTCTTTATCAGTCAGCTCTGAGTTAGTGAAGATGGCTTTGGACGTTTCAGTATCTATAGGTGTTGTCCATGCTTCTGCGAGATCCTATTTAATATGTTTATGAAGCTTGAAATAGGTCTTGGCCCTAGTCTTCGTTTTGACCTTATAGATATGGATGTTTTGAACTATTCCATATCTCTTGAAATGTTCAGCTATATAACTTCTGGAAACCTTCTAATCTAGATTTATTAGGCTGATATGCCATATATTAGATCTATTTTCCTTTTTAAATTCCCAAAAGATTTTTTTGTTTTTCTCTCTTTTGGTCATGTGGGTAGAACGTGGAGTATGAGGAGTTATTTGTTGGATAGTGAAATTATTCTCTTTGCAGTTTATCTCTTCTATATATTTTAGGACATCCTCTTCTTTTTGTATCCAAAAGGTCAACCATTTGTTTCCATTGATAAATTTTTTCTTTAAGAGGTGTCTTGTTCTCTGTGATAGTTTCAAGATATAGCTTAGGTAGGTCTTGACTTCTTCTTCTGTTTCTCCTGGAATATTGGCTGTCATGACACCAAGTCTATATATTCCTTCTTTTTCCATAAAATATGGGTTTGTCGATGGGACAAAGTTCCTGTTTCTCATGTCATATAAGCTATAATCACTGATGTTGTTGCCTTTTATTTTCTCTTGAAACCTTTGTATTTTGGCCTCTTCTTGTTTGTGATCACTGATTATTGTGATTTTATTGTCTATTATTGACTCAGAATCTACATATTCTGTGATCTCCATCAGTTGACTTTTTGACTTCTGTGGATTACTTGCATTTTTGATAATTTCTATAAATTTATCTTCTATATAAGACTGTAAAAGATCTTCTTCTTTTCCCTTTCCTTGTTGCCAGAGGTATAGGATATGTTGAGTAAAGATCTGTTCCTTATGGTATATTGTTTTGTCTATTCCTAGGATGTTAGCAATAATACTATCTAGGATAGTAAAAGTCTCTGGACGGGTGTTATTTCTTCTTTTGAGTCTCCTTTTTTTTGTCTTACCAATTGTTGGGATGCCTATAGTTCTGAGGTTTCATCGTACTTTCTTGAAAGCTTAATTAAAGTATTCAGGATATCTTTCTCCCTTTTGTTTACTATATGAAAAATGCGTTGTGTCCTATCCATGTTAACTATGTTACATGATTATTGAATGAGTCACACTTTGTAGATTAACTCTTGTTTATTTGTTTACTTATTCAGATAGTATTATTGGGGTTTCCTAATATATTTGTTGTGCTAGTAGATTAATTGTGGGGTAAACATGAGTTACAGGTTGTTTATCTGTTTATTTGTTGATTTCAATAACACGTGTGCTGGTTTTATTAAGGGGTAAACCAGATATGAGAAACATGTTTTGTGATTAGCTAGAACACGTGTTGAGCTTGTTTATTTGTTTAGAGACATATCATGTAATCTGTTATTATGTCTCTATTGTCTAAAGAGATGTGTTCGTGTTCATGTTATGTGCTAGTTGTTTATGTGTTGCTGATGTGTTGTTACTAATAATCTCTAACTGTTGCTCTTGGGTTCCTGACATCCTCTTGAGTCTTGCAATTTTTGAGTTTTGACTGGTTTACCAGTTGAGATTACTATATTGCCAGATTCTTTCTAATGTCTAGAAAGATGTAAATCTGCATTGGCCTGATTGGAAGCTAGGAGAATTGATGTTGGGTTCCTTGGACTTACTATGATTCAGATTTATTTTTGTTTTTCCTTTTCCTCAAAAGTTGATGGATAAAGTACTAATGTTATTATTATGTACTCTTTTCCTGATGGCTTGTTTATAGAGCTTTATGTGTTGCTCCAAGTGGGGTGATGTGATTGTATTTCTCTTTACTGTGTTTGCTAAGCTTGGAATGTATTATCTTTTTTTTTTAAACAATTACCAAAAAAGGAAATTTTAGAAAAATAGTGGATCAGTGGAAAAAGTTTTTTTTAGTAGGAATAAATTTTCTTATTATGATAACTATATATAAAAAGAAGGTTAAGCTTTCAAGCTTCCTCATAGTAGTTCGATCACTTTAATTAATTTACTATTCAAGAAAACTACCTTGCATATTTTATCAGATTATATTATATCTTATATCAATCATTATAATCTGAGCTGTGACAAACAAGTTTCAATGGTCTAAACACTATGAAACTTTCTTATACCATTATGCTTACAACACACAATCTAAAAGAGATAAGAAATATATATAGTAGATCAGAATACAAGATATGAAGATCTAGACTTAATAAACTTGATAATCAATATATCAAACATATAGTTCTTTCAATTTAGATCACATGAAACACATGAAAACTCATGACATATCATGCACAGAATAATGAATTTCTAAAAAAAAAAATCCAATGATACAAAAAAAATATCTTATCTAACAAATATAATACCCTCAAACATAATAAATAATAATCTTATACCCTGATGAAGGTACAGAAGTATTTAGATCACATGAAAGTCATATATACAATAATCTACATAATGTATGATCTAAAGGAGATGCAAAATATATGAGTCATCACACAAAAAATGGATACAATATATTCATAATAGGTGAATTCTTTTTGATCATATGTACAAGAAAGTGAAAATTTTATCTTGAACCACATATTTCAGTAAAAACATATCCTAATCATATGCTTGTACTTGTAAAAGAAAAAATTTCAGTCTTGAGCTATCCAACAAGTCCTTATATGATTCATTTAGATCAAAACTTGTAAATATAGGATAGATCCTATGTATGCATCATTATAGGCAAGCAGAAAATTTGAGATGTTTGATTCAATAACTCAACACATAATGGATTTTGACCAATATATATCTTAATACAAAAGATGAAATCTATTTTAGTCTCTTAAAAGATGGTTTTGTACTTTGTTTTGGATCAAAATTGATAGAGTTTAATATAGAGCAACTTTCATGGAAATACAAAAAAATATAAAATTCTTGATTTTTTTGATCTTATGAGACCATTTCCATTAAACAAAGAGTCACATCACAACAAACCACATATTTTTGAGAAGCTCAGATTCTATATTATCATCACATAAAAAAAATTTCATTTTTGTTATAAACTCATCGATTAATAGTATAACAAGATCAATAATAAAAGTAAAAAATATTCAAGAAAGAAGAGACTCTTATTTATCTAACCTTTTTTGAGTCATTTCCATTGAACAAAGAGAGTTTTACTATAACAACTCATATACCATTCGAAAGCTCAAAATCAAATCTATCTTATTATATATAAATTATTTGATTCAATCATATATTCACAAAGTTATGAAGAAAATAAATAAAAAATAAGTAGTAGATCTTATGAGACATATCTATTTTATATGTTATACCTATAAAAATATCTATTTACAAAACTATCTGCTATATTTGCAAAACTATCTATATCTATAAAACTAAAGTGATTAGTTGATTTGGTTTATTAAGGAATTCACTAATAATACTAAATGAACCTGATTGATTTATTTTTTAAATCAGCAATTTTAAAAATAAATCAAGCAATTGTTAAAATAAGAAATTTTTAAAGCAGGTATTGTTATCATAAATACTAAAATTACAAGTAGAAGTATTATAATTATTGGTTGATACAAGTATCGTAATTGCTAAAAATTGATAATATGGTAGATGTTTATTACAAATATGAATATAAATCTATTGTATATAAAATTTGAGATATACGATTGATATGATTGATTTATAAAAAAAAATTGCAATTAATTTTATTGTTACTACTAAATAGTTTTTTTTTGATAACCAGTATAAGCAATAAACTAGCTATCCTTATATTTTTGTCAACTTGTTATAGCTATTGCTTGACATAAATACTTGTTTTTTTATATTTTATATTTTATACATCTATTTAACAGTCAATTTTAACTTTGTTGATTCCCAGCTATAGTATCTATTAATTACAGTCAACCACAAGTTTTACATTCTATAGCTATAGACAAGCAATATTTTAACAATACTATATACAGTATATTATTGCTATTGTTTTATTACTATTAATACTAATTGTAATATTTACCTTTGCTTTCCAGTTTTTTTGACCTCTAACTGTAATCAATTACAAGCCTTTAGTTTATATCATAAACAAGTAAACAACATTTATCAATGCTGTAATACTCTACTATTAATTATTGTTACTAGTATTGATTGTAACACTATTTTAGTAGCATGAATCAAGTTAACAAAAGTTAAAAAGTTATAAAAAATCATTGATTCCTTACTGCAAAAGGTAAATAGAGAAAATTTTTAAATCAATATATCCTTTATATACTGTATTGGTAAAGTATGCTATATACTTTCAGTAAACAATTCTGAACTAATGCAGGTAGGCCTACATTGATATAAGAAAGTACTTACAAGTATTGGTATAGCATTGATATTACCTTTAAAGAAAAATCCTGAACTAGCAGCTTGTACTGGTATTAGTACTAGGGCAAGAATAGTGCAGCAAGAATGTCTTGTACTTCCAGTGGAAAATCCTAAACTAGTGTAGGCAAGCTTGTTATCATATACTGCTTGCAAGTATTAGTTAATACTATTTGTCTCTAGTGGAAAATCCTGGACCAACATATGGAATTTTATCAACAACAATTTTGAAGTTACAAATTTTAGGTTCAAACAATTTTTGATTTATTTTCAAAAATAATTATCCATATAATTAGAATCAATAGAGTTTTAAATATATAGTATACAGTAATATACTGTATATTATATATAATTGATCTAAAGTTTATAACTGTTTTATATTTAATTGCAAGGATTTTAAAATAATTTTTTATTCAAGAAGCTTATTACTGTCCATTATTTAAAATTTTCTATTGTTCTGTTATCGAGTTAAAGGAGAAAAAAATTTTTTTTCTAATTTTTGCTCTTGAAAAGATTATTGCTTAATATTCTAATCATAAAAATGCATGCAACTTATTAAATTGTTAAACAACACATAGTCTTAAAAATAAAGTTTATGCTTTTTAAAAAAATTCCAAATTTTATTTCGAATAAATACTATTTGTACAAATAAATGTTATATTCGTTCAGGGTTACATTTTCTTATAAAATTGATCACCGGGTGATAAAAATTTGTAACAAGAATTCAGGTTTGATGAGATATGTAATTCAAGAAACCGAATCATCTCACAAGTTATAGATCATCCCACCGCATATATCGCCATCTGTTTAATATCTAAATTAGATCAAAATTTCCCAAGTTCTTTAGACAGTAGATCAAACGCTCTGATAAAAAGTTCGAAAACGGTGAGACCCCGTCCATTTTGGCAACTTCGTGACTATCTCCAACGTCAACCGTTGACGTGTTTTGCGACAAATATCCCGATTTAATACATATATTAACTTGCGCAGATTGGACGTTAATTTTTAATCCGCATAATGATAATTCCTGAGAATTCGCCTAGTGTTGAAGGCAAACACAATCAGCTGATATTGGTGAAATCCTTATGATGTGAGATTGAAAAGTCGAATGCTCACCTCTTGCGCATACAGGAAAAGTTTCAATGCACCATTCGTATCTCCTGATGCCATGACCATTATGCTGTTCTCCTCAAGAGTACACTCGACATTCTTCAGCATTATATCTGACGCCATGAGCAAGGTTGATAATTCTGCGATCGATACCTCCTTTTCAACTCTAGTCGAAAGTTTCGCATCAATAACCTTCACTCTGAAATTAACATTACTTAAGTTGACGTAAATACCTATTTGTAAATTTGTTCCAACATAATTCAAAAGTTTTAGCATTCATTGATATTGTACTGGACAATTCATAGTTGTCGACTTTTGCGACCTTAATAAGGCTTTCACCAGAAAAATCCATTAACACCTATAAACCGTGCTTGCGTAAGTATCGTCGGGCTAACAAAAAATCTGATAATCCAAATGCGATAAATTACCTCATCAAAATCTAGGGTATCATGATACGATGTCATTTTTTCCCTTTGAATAGAAAACTCGGCACTTTCGGCGATAACTTGTTCTTGTGGTTTTCCATGTATTATTGAAAGCGTGTTGAATTCATGCAAAGGTCGAATCTACGTGATTAAGTGCAAACACGTTGAAGATGTGAACACCGTGGGCAGCATCTTAAATACAAGTAATTCTCATCACACCTGTTGATATGAATTATTTTTGTCCAAAGTTTTCAACGTTTCGGGAGGTTCATATGAAAAGATTTTCTTGACCTTTTTTAATCCAACAATTAACCAAAAATTTTCAGCATGGATATCCGACGGTTCCCTTATAAAACAAAAGATACTTACAGCACCAATATCATATTTCAACATTCGAAAGAGGAATTCGGCCCTTTCGCGAACTTCGAGACGCTCCGTGGACCCCATGGTACTCTTGAATAGTTTGGCCAGCATTCCTTGACATTCCGCCGGCCTCTTCAAAAACAATGATACCGTCGAGTTTAAAAGTTGCACGCGGAACGGTGTATTGGGATAGTTTTTAATGTCATCAATCAGTGATTCTAGAATGTAAGGAGATTCTGGCAATGAACTTCCAACAGTTGTCAGCAAATTTAAGAACGCAGGTCCTGCCGATGATTTCAGGTTGATTGAGGACCATACCGAAGGAAGCGCCGACGAGATCAATTCACCAAATTCATTGGGACCTTCAATCAATAAGTCTTTTTTTTTTTTAAAAAAAAAAAAAAAAAAAAGAAAAGAAAAAGAAAATGCGTTGATCAGTGACAACGTTAATCGGTGTTTCGTCCTCGTCTTGAATTAATTCGCACCTTCAATGACGGTCACAATACCGGACACGATGTCATCAATCCCTGTTTCCATTAATTTCATGAAAATGTCAAGCGAATAGGTCAACGTATTTTTGATCCGCATAGCAATCTTTGCCACCGTCTGTATTGATTTTGCCGTAACCCCTACGTCGTCTCCTATAATATATCCACTAGAAATATCAATCACATCATCAACGAGAGGACCAGAGTAGATTTTTCAATTCGTGTCTTCTTATCTCAAGTATTACCTTATTTCGTCTATTATCTCTTTTGCGCTAGTCTCTGTGGCAATATTTTGGAGTAAATCCAGCTTTTTCATTGTCACATACGACGGTTCCTTAATTCTACAGCAATTTAAGGTCTTGGTTTTTTTTATCCTTCAAGATATTTTCCACATTGGAATTCACATTTACCTTCGATAAAACTTCTTATAATCCTCCCGCAGCAATTTGTCAGAGGGATGTATCAACAGATATAGATGTTCCAGGCACGAATATGTAATTTCAGGAATGCTTAATGACAGTAACGTCAGTAAAGGTTCTATAAATAAATGTTAGTGTCTTTCTCAAGAAAAATCGGTGATAATTTCCCTCAAAAGAGACAGACCTTTAATTCTTTTGTACAAAGCTTCATGAACTTCTGGCAAATCAAGAGTCAACTGTATAAACAGCTTCATGGTTGCCAATTGCACTCCACTATTATGATGTCTGAGGCTGTCATCTAGAAGGTTCTGAATGCGTGTTAATCGGACATATGTTAGAATACCTAGAAGACAAGACTATCACTCCTTAGGAAGCAACACACCATTATGTCGAAAATTTCATCCTCCGATTCCGGCTTATATACACAAAGTATATTCAAGACCTGGCATTGATGCCATTCATTAAATTCCCGGAATCTTTGTAGCAAATAGTGCACGACTTTCCTATTGATAGTCATTCCACCCTGAAAGCGTAATATCTCATTCAAAGCTGCAATCCCATTCGCCACAACTTCCGAATCACGGTCACGAAGAGTATTATATACTTGATCGATCAAGGAGGTATCTATGATCATGATCGAATGAAATTTTCGTTACTGTCAAGTTCATCATCCTCGGTCAATTCCTTTTCTAAGATAGTCACTTACCCATCACGTGTTCGGGAGAAAGGTGAAACACTTTGATGAGTGAGGTTAAAGCAGTCTTACGTACGTAAGGACTCGAGTCTCCTAAAGCCCGACTCAATGACTCCAGCATGTATTTTACATAATCGGCAAGCCTTTAGGGAAAAACGCGTATCAAGTTTTAAATACTGAACTCCTTGATTATTCATGAGAATAAAGTATAACAGAGTGATAGAATGTATCGGCACCTCATGGAACATAAAGTGCGTAATGCCAGGCCTCGAACCAACGGATTTTCGTCTTGCAAATCTTTTTGAAAAGTGTTAACAGCCAAGATTACCAACTCTGCATTACGTTCAGCTTGCGTTGCTATGTACATATACGCCAACTTTTTCTGCGCCAGGTCTTTTGTCGAAGCTGCCTTCCTCAAGCGAAGAAGCAAGCAAGCATATAAATACTTTATCGAACGCGATTTTTTTAAACCAAGATTGCTCCAACCTTGACAACGTCACCGAATAACGGCGAAACATCAATCCCGGAGGCCATTGCTTCAAGTACTTTCTTGATTATCGGCCTCTTTGCCGAAACTTGCAGCCCCGATTGATTTGTGCTGACATTTTCACTAGCCTCCTTTAAACGCAACCCTAATTCGGTGACTTCTCTATTCTGCGGAGATAGGAACGAAATCTTTCCCACAGTCATTGTGGGTAATGTGAACGGACGTTACGAATCGGTACAGATAAAACCAATCTACCCTACGCCTCCGCATGTGTCACAAAGATGAAAGATCGGCACGAAAAAGAATTGCTCGCGCAAATACATATGACATAGAGTTTTATATTATCGTGAGTTTTTATTAAAATTTTTTTCTTTCTTCCTCATATAAATGATAATATCATATTCAACATTTATTCTGAACACTTGAGGATACTAATGGTGATATTCTTTGTTGGCATATTGGGATGGTGTAGTTCGTATTCAAATGGCATATGAATACAGAATACATATCACAAAATCAATTAAGACTCATCAACTTCGACCGCTTTACCCTTATTCTTCGAGGAAGCCCTAGCCTTTCGTTCTAACAGATCTTTTCGGTCCTTGTTCAATTTTAGTTTGGTAATAACGACATTCGAAGGATGAATGCCAATCGGGACGGTGGAACCATTAACTTTTTCTCTACTAAGACGCTCGACATAAATGACCCATCTCTTACGATAAACTTGAGTAACTTTTCCTTCACGGCCCTTGTTTGTTCCACGCACAATGCGAACTTCATCATCTTTTCTGATGGGAACAGATCGAACCTAATCAGACGTAAAACGTGCCTTAAGACTTTTGGTGAAACCTGATAGGAAAGAAATAAAAGATACAACTTACATTGTATTTCTCCCTACAATCCTTGGACAATGAAGCGCTCATGATTTTTCTTCGAACCGAGGATGGTGCAGAGAAATGCGCCTTTCGACTTTTGCGCCGAGAAGAGCTTACATCTACATTTTCATTTTACGGATCGAAATGTCAAAAATGTCAAAAGGATCTTGCGCTAAGCAAAAGGAGGTATTTCACCTAGGTGGACGTACCATTCCACCCGTGGCAAGAAAATTTGACAGATAAAATAAACAGCATATACCTTTTGAGAATTTCATCGTCTTCCGAGGAACTTTTTGTAGGTATTAAAAAAAGAGAGAGATCAAAATTTTTTATTGTTACAACTTATCAAAAACATATCACGTGATATAAGTGATCCGTCAAACATCATCAAATTACTAAAACTGGTCAGATATACTGGTGTTCATAAAAACTCTACGATCTCGTTTCCTAGCTAATGTATTATGAAAACTTATTCAGACCACATTGTTAATGCTAAATAAACGAAGGAAAAAGTTTTCCATTTAATCAATAATGAATTCCGTACTTGTAAGTTTTTGAATTAGGCAAAAAATTTTGCCGTGTCTTTTCTAGACGACGCGTTCAGTTGAAAGAATTTACAACGCATACAATGTCTGAATTTATACAACAATCAATGAAATAAAGCCAGACAAAGTTTCTTCTTATTGTGTTAAATATCCTCGCGAAGCATTTTGCCTCTCGCAAGTATATATCGACCTCACGTTAGGTACGGTGAATTGCTGCGGGAAAAAAAAATCGAACTTAAATCTCATGAATTCCAATTTGCATTCCAGCAAAATCGTGGTTCGAGGTAAAAGTCAAGGATGTGGAGCCCTTGAAAAGGTGTGTGCTGTTGGGGAAGCCTGCCAAAGTAAGGACGATTTTGATCAAATCACGGGAATTCCATTTTGATGACTTGAGCGAACATCTGATATCTCCCTCCCACCTCTTTTTATTTATTATTATTATTAATTTTTTTTTTTTGAATGAATGAATGAATGATGAAGTCATCTCCTCAAATAGTCGTGATTCCTGGTGCTTCTTCTGAGATTTGGTCTATTGAAAAGTAAAGTCAAGTTTTCTATGTTTATCATAATAAATGACCCTCTGCTCTTTGCCTCCTCGACACTGT
Organism: Acaulospora colombiana; assembly: GCA_910592055.1. Classification (NCBI taxonomy): domain Eukaryota; kingdom Fungi; phylum Glomeromycota; class Glomeromycetes; order Diversisporales; family Acaulosporaceae; genus Acaulospora; species Acaulospora colombiana. The sequence continues at coordinate 10,523 of CAJVPT010003778.1, forward strand.
TCCTAATACTATAATTAATTACAAAAAAAAATAAGAGTATCTCAATTATTTTCGTCATTGAAAAAATACTTCGCTCCCAACACTCCTGAAGATGATGATGATAGTACCTTATTAAGGAATATCAATAGGTTTCAATTAAATATTTTGACCACCTCCCTTTGAAGATCTCTTTGAATATCTTGCATAACATACATTGAAGTGTAATGATATTTATTAATTCTACATTTTCTTTTTTTCTTTTTTTTTTTTTTTTTTGAAAAAAAAAAAAAAAATGTTTGTATATACAGTATCACTCTCGCCATCACGTTCCCTGACTCGACGGTGGTCTATTATAACCTTCGTGATGGGATCCTTCCTCCCTCTAACGTCAGCCCCGTTGCAATTGATGATGTGGGATGATAAAAGTGTTTTCGGAAAGATCAACGATTATACAAATTAAAACCAAGAAAAATTAATAAATAGAATGTATTTTCGGATTCTGATGCCAATAAATAACGACAAAGTAATTTGTCTGATGGTGTTTTTAGTGTTCTTGAGAATAGTGATTCCAAAAAAAAAAAAAAATAAATTCGCCCCATGCTCCCCTTTTTTCATCCACCCAATTTCATGCGCAGTGATTTTTTGGTGCCTTAATATATTGACCCAAATAGTAACACGTAATTTATACAAGATGTCGAGGATTTAATAGAATATCTCGTTCTCATAAAACAATATCTATCAATACGTAAAATTCCGAGCCACTAATGTAGTAGATATGTGATAAGATTCTGCATTATGGCGAAAAAGAAAACGGAGATTATTCTACGGGGGCTTGCTATATCTACCATATAATATATATGCTTTTATATTGCAAGCATAGACATTTGGTGATATTACTTCGAGAAGCACCAAAAAAGAAAAAAAATGGGTTATCCTCATGGGCGTATTATACCATGCCGACCAATAAAAATATATTTATCCAAATAATCTTTCCCACATCCCTTATCTCGAACGTCGCGATGGTGGAGGTGGCTGTGGCGGCGGCGGACTAGTCAGAAACCTACGATTTCCATTACCATAAAACTGTCCATACGGCGGCATATCGCCATAATTACCATCATAACGTGGAGGCATCGGAGGTGGCATTTCACTATAGACAAAGCTCATTGGGTGCATCTGCATGTTATAGTATCGAGGATCACCTGTGTCATAAGGTATTCCGTACAATGGATTAGCATTCTGTCCACGATTTCCCCTTGGATATCTTATTCGTGTGTCAGGCCCAGTCATTTGTTCTTCCTCCATTGGAAATCGTCTTGGTGGTCTTTGCGCTTGGCGCATTTCGTTATTGTTGCCATTCCCATTATTATTGTGCCCACCAGGAAATTGCGGTGATGGTTGTGTTTCCCTTCTTTTACCATTCGTCTCCTTTTCGACAGCAATCAAATCACGATTTCGTTTCACTGGTAATGAGTTGTTATTATTGTCCATCGGATTTGGCACATCTAGTTGATCCCTTGTGAGTTTTCGTGGTTTACTCGATAATCCTATGGTTGCAGGGGTTGTCGACGTTAGAATTGATGGTCCATCTACTTTCATTGTTGGCGATGAAGGATTAACGGGTAATGATGCCGTGGTCTTGACTGGTGACGATGCCATCTTGGATATGGATGTCGAACTCTCACCCTCTGTCGCTTTAGAAGAAACTGTATTAGCTGATGCCTCTCCTCCCTTATTTACATTACCGAATATCCAGATGTCCTTTTCAACCTCCGTTGTATCATGATCACGTTTACGATGTTGAGTGAATTTTTCCATCTTGGTGAAATATTTGTTGCATCCATTCCACGTGCACACGACGAAACTTATGTCGTTAGCGTTTGCCTTTTGACCGACACAATTCTCAATATCTTCTTCTGTGGTGGTCTCATCAACTTCCGCTAATCTTATTGGTGCGTATGCAACGACCCTGACCGCATTCGAATTAATCGATTTCTCCCCCGCATTCTGTTGAATTTCTTTTACTTTGTCTTGTTGCGTAACTGTTGGGTTTACTGTTCGTGCCTTTCTCTCTTCCTTATTTATGTTCGCCGTGGTTGATACTGTTCTTTCGATTGCTTTTACTTGAGTATTATCTAATTTACTATTTTTATGCACCTCGTTCAATTCTCTTTCTTTGCTCACTCGCGCATCTCCGGTTAAGTGCACCGAGTCACTTGTGGCAAGCGTGGTCAACTTATTTGCTGGAGTACGACGTGTTACATTTTTCTTCACTGGTACATGCTTCAGCGGTGTCTTCGCCTGCGCAGAATCGTCCTTTTGCAGTGGCATACTTTCTAGCTCCATTTCGGAGATTGATACTCCGAACTATCAATTGAATCTTGTTAAAATGCTGACTGTTGGTGTTGAATCTTGATTATTTAGAAGTACAAATTTTGTGATAAGGTAAAGAAATCCCAATCCGTTATCGGTCTAGGGAATTTCTGTGACTTTCGGAGTGACTTTAATTTATAGCAAAAGTTTCTTTACTGATACCTTAATTATAAAGTTGATCGAACGGAGACTGTAAATATTTGCGTATTTTCCGCAGCAAATCTGGAAATGATTGGTCTAAAAATTTTTTTCTTTATCTGATATGTATAAAAGAACGGTGAGAATACTTGCATTCGTTTTAATGATGTGATTAATTCTTCGGAACGTTTTATCCCAAATTTCCTCGCCTCGTCATCCTGATTTTCACATAATCATGTGACTTGTATGATCGCGTGAACATGATACACACTGAATGCTGAGAAACCTCTTTAAATGCATTCTCTATAAATGCACGCATTATGTTTTTTTAAAAAATTTTTACTATATATCAAGTTTTTTTTTTCTTTTTAAAAAAATTGGATTAACAATTTTAACAAAAAAAAACATAATATTATATACAATTGTTTTCAAAAGTTTTAATTCACATATTATGTTTTTAAAGTTTTATTTTTGATGAAAAATTTCTTTCTTTATTGGATTTTTGCTTTCAAATACTTTTGATTGTTTTTTACCGTAAATCAAATAATAATCAATAAAGAAATGATTTTTTTAATGATGATAAAGTTTTAAAAGCTACTTATAAAAAAAATTTTTTATAAAGATATATTAGAAATAGAATAATAAATCTTAAGAAATAATATATATAAATTTTATAATTTTTGATTGATTGTATCATTAATGTCTTAAGAATAACTCTTTTTGTGGATTCTCTTTTTTTTAAAAAAAAAAAAATTTTTTTTTGATAATTTTTTTGAAAAAAAAACCTAGTTCAAAAAATATTATATTATTTCAAACTTACAATCAACAGTAAATTATAATATTCAATTATACATCAAAAGTCTTTTCTATTAATCAAAAAAAAACTTTAAAAATAATATCACTTTTTAACTTTATTTTTACAAGAAAAAAGAAATATATTAATAAATTAATCTATAATAAACTTAAAAAAGTTTAATATTAACTTTTCAAACTTTTAATTAGATCAATATTAGTTTATATTTTTCTAGGTATTAAAAAATACTTTATAAATAATAGTTTTTATCAATAAATTAGAAAAAACTCAAAGTCTATAAAATCTAGAAAGACATTAATTAATGACTTTCAAGAATCAAACAAATGAGCATTTTAATTTTACAAAATATTTTTAATTAAATATCAAAACAAGTTATGCAAATATATATATGTTAATTAATAGGTATCAAAAAAATATAACAAAATTTATAAAGAGTTTATAAACAAAATAAATTAATTTAATACAATAGATCTTTAAAGTATTTAGTATATAAAATTTTACAAATTACTTATATATTGTAATTAAATTTATATTTGACTAGTATGTCTAAGTAAAATTGCTTTTAAAAAGATTAATTTTCAAAGAAAGAATTAAAAAAGTAATTTATAATAATTAAAGAAGTATTTAAGAATAGATTCATCAAGAATTCTTTTAAACAGTATTACACAGTATTTTACAAGAAATATAGTTTGCTTAGAACTTAAATAAGGAAGAGAGAAAGGCACGAACAGTAAACCCAACAGTTACGCAACAAGACAAAGTAAAAGAAATTCA
>CAJVPT010003779.1:0-14590 GCA_910592055.1 Acaulospora colombiana
GTTGGGCTTCCAAAAGCTTACTGTGATTCAGTCTTTCTTGTTGTTTTTCTCTTTCTAAAAGAAAAATTTATATAGTAAAAGTTGGTAATTTTTGTAAAACTTATCTCTTCTACACTCTGTAAAGAATTCTTGAACTTGGTTTTGTAAGTTGTTTAGTTGTAAAGGTGGTTTCTCTTATTTTTTTGGCTGGTTTCTCTTTTTCTCAAAAAATTACCAAAAAAGAAAATTTTCTGAAAAATTGGGAATCAGCGGAAAGAGTTTTTTTTTTTTTAGTTGAATATAATTACTTTAATAAGAAAATTGGAATATATATTAATATATTTTGAATTTGATACATACAGTATTAATATTAATTATTTAATAGATCTCAAATATGAAGAAAAAAAAATAGGAACAGTATCCAGAAAATGGATATTTCATTGTCAAAAGAAGACTTTGAATTATTTCAGAAAAAAAATTTGAAACAAAAGATGTGAACAAGTAATAAAATGGAAAAAAGCTCAAGGAATTTTCTGAAAAGACAAAATAAGAAAATCCACAAAGTCTTATTCAACAAGAAAATGAGAAGATCAAAAGAAAAAAAAAAGAAAACAGAAGAAAAATACCTAGGAAAAGGTTTAATAAGGATAATAATGATAGGAATTAAAAGTAATATGAAATAATTGGATTTTAGGCTTGGTCAGAACTTTGGTCAATAATCTGTAGTAATGAATTGTAGGTAACAATGTTCATAGTAGAAGAGTATTTACCCAAATTATAAATGGAACAACAAATTACTTCTAAAGTTGTACTTAGAGTTTAACAATAAACTAAGATAAATGAGTTAGTTAGTGTTTTAGCTTTAGTAACACTATAAATAGTATAGCCTATATTATGTTTAATAAAACATATATAACTAACCTGATAGTAGATTAAAAAAAATTAATTATTTAATATATGTATTTATTATTTCCATTACATATTGTTTTATTATTTATTAAAATATATTAATTTTTAATAAATAAATTTTTTCATAAAGTAAATTAAAAATTTTATATATTAGTCAAGATGAATTTCTTAAGGAACAAAAATCAAATGTCTCTCACTAGAAAACAATAAAATTTTTAAATTAATAACTATAAAAAAACTACCCACAATTGTTTTTCATTATCCAAATTCTTAATTTATAATATTTCCTGACTTTTGTCCCTATTGAAATGAAGAGTTATGAATTTTGTTTCTCAAAAAGGGACATAATTTATCTGTAAAATTTTATATGCTAAATATTTTAGAGATCCATCATAATATATTAGTTTTATAAATATAATTTTATTATGTATTTTAGTATTTATATATAAAGCAAAACAGTTTTAATATTATTTATTATTTTGAACTTTCTAATATTCTTTTAAGTTTTAATTTATTTATTAATTAGGGTTACTATTTGTAAAGTTTTTTTATAATTTCTAAAAAGGTATTACTTTGTATTGATTTAATTATAAACTAGAAAAGTTGATGTTGAATCCCTTAATTTTATTGTGATTCAACTTTTGTATTTGCATTTTCCTTTCCTTAAAAATTTTGTTTATAATAATACTAATGTTTTAAAGAATAATATTTATTTATTCTTAAGTATTAAAGATAAATTAATCTTTATATAAAAAATATATAATATTTTAATATTTATTTAATATTTCAATAAAAATATATTACATAATATAATATATTTTTCTATTAATCCTCTAATTATAAATAAAAAATATTTATAAAAAGTTTTATACTTCTTTGTTAATAAAGTCTTATTATATAATTTAAATTATTTTGAAAATAAGCTTTATAAGAATTGTTTTTTTACTTTTATATATATATATCTTTTTATAATAAAAATTTGTTTTTTTTTATTATAGTATTAAAAAAAATAAATATTATCTTTTCTATTTATAATACAAAAGTATCAAAATAAAATAAACTCATTTTTTATTACTTTTTTTATTTATAAAAAAAAAAATATAAATAGAATTTTTACTTTGTAATAAGAAACTTCTTATTAAATAACTTTATTATTATATTATTATTTTATAATGACTTTAATGGCTTTTTTTTTTCAAAAAAAATTACTTATCTCAGTTTAAATCTGAATTTTGAATAATATAAAATTTTTAAATAGTAACTAATTATTAAAATTATGTTTATAAAAAATATAAACAAGTTTCTATTAATTATTTTATATATTTAATATAATATAGTTTACCTTTTTGGTTTTTTTTTTTTTTTGATGAAAGGTTGCTAATAGCACATGTTTATTGAATAGTTTTATATTAATTATATGACTATAATGGTCCATCTAAGTTAACTCGCCCCCTCAACCATAGCCTTACCCGAATATATCAATTTACATTCAGAAGGTAGGCCCGCATTTCAGGTTGGATCTTTAGGAGGTAGAAATCCTACCACTAGTTTTAAACCACTTAACCTAATCTAGATTCTGGCATTTTATCCCTTATCTAGGACCCACATTAACCTTCTATACCTTACCACCTCTTAATCACATCTTCGGCTCATGCAGCTATGAATGGATCTTAGTATATCTGTGCACTGTCTAGTTAATACTTCAAGAATTTTGTTTAATGGTTGGCACACACTATCAAATCTAGAGGTTATTTATCAATAGAAACGTGACTCCCGAATCTCCTAATAGACTTATCCATTGGGTTCTCAATTAGCGTTAGCTGCCAAGTCTAAGGGTTATTCACTAAGTAGGACGCAACTTCTACACAGGGATAGCACTAGTGATTTGGTGACATCACATGTTAATGTCTACTTCAATGATCCCTGAGGGGCTTAATACTTCGTGTTAACAATCTTAGCGATCATCATACTTCTACCAGACAATCATCACACCACTACACCTTTTCTAAAGGTTACAATCCCAACGCCCACTAGATCAGCGTGTGAAATGGCTTTTTATGGAAAACAGCACATTACAGGTTATGGTGCCAGATATCATATTAATTCTATTCAGTTACCTTCATTTGGACTTGAACTGGTATCTTGTGATCTGACCTGTGAAGCACTAACCACTATACTATAGACCCACAGGACATAATATAGTTTATTTTTATATTATTAATTTTAAAAAAGTTATTATAATATATTTGATATTACTTTTAATTTAAACTATATCTATTTTATAGTATTATATTATTAAACTCTTTCCGCTGATCCTCCTTTTTCTTAAAAAATTTTTTTTTTTGATAATTTTTTTTTGAAAAAAGCAAACCTGGCCAAACACATAAGGAAAAACAATATATCCTTCAAACCAAGCTACTAAGCTTTTGCAACACATATACAGTATAACAAACTTTTTAGAAATATCAAAAAAAGAAGCATACACTATTTTACTAATTTTCTTTTACTTCTTTTTCTTAAAATTTTTAGAAGAAAGAAAAGAGATTTGCAAACTGATTCATAGTTAGAAAAAGGAAGTCAATATCAACTTCATACAGCTTACAGCCAGGTCAGTGCAGGTTAACACCTTTCTTGACACTACAAGGAACCCAAGAAGCAACTAAGTTTACTTGATAAATCAAGTTAATTCAGTCACTCAAAGGCCCAAAAGGATATCAAAGCTTCTTAAGGACAAAACAGTCCAAATGTACATACATACATAAACAACATACTTATTCTCTATCTTATTACATAAACACAAACACATAAAAGTGGACAAGCAAAACAAGTATATATGTAAAAACAATAAACAAGATATACATATATACGTACAATTTGTGATCCAAACAAGTTGATTGACAGTCCACACAAACACGATAACAACTTGCAAAATTTGGATAGGATCTCTAACATCAACAAATAAATAGATCAAAACAATATAACAAGGTTTTTCTGTATTACCTAATCAAAATATAAACAATAACAATCATAGAAAGGTTTATCTGTGATCTAAAAATAGAACAACTGATAAATACAAACAAGCAACCACATGACCTATTAATAAATTTAAACCAGTAAGAAAAATATGAATAGAACATAATATATATTACAGATAGTCAGTAAAAGAGAAGAGGATATAGTAAACACATTAATCAATCTCTCACTAAAACATGACAAATACTCTACCTTATGGGCTTCATAACAATTGCTAAAACAAAGAAATAATAAATCCAGTGGACCAGTAGTCTCGTCATCAAAAACATTTACTATCCTAGATAATATTATAGCTAAGATACTAGGAGTAGATATGACAACCTTTCACAAAGAACAAATCCTAACTCAACATATCACATATCTTTTGTAACAAGGCAAAGAAATTAAAGAAGATCTCCTACAATCCTATATAGAAAATAAGCTTATAGAAATTATCAAGAATCCTAAAAGTCAATATAAATCAGAATAACAATCAATAGAGATCATTGATTAAAAAGATAATGAATTAACAATAGATAATAAAGTAACAATAATATGTGCACAGGAGATCGAAGAACTGGAATCACAAAAACTCCAAGAAACAGTTAAAAAACAATGCATCAGTGAACATAGCTCTTATATCACTAGGAATTGACATGACACCACCAACAAATCCTTACTTTATTAAAAAGAAAGAAGAGTATAGATTGGGTGCAATGATGATCAATATTCTAGGAGAAACAGAAAACAAAATCAAGATATATCTAAGCAATGCTCTTAAACTTACACAAGAAAAAAGAAACCTGTTACGAAAAGAATTTATTAATGGAAATGTGTGGTTAGTTTTCTGGGTACAAGAGGAAGAAGATGTTATAAGATGTATTGAAGAAGTCAACTGAAAGGAAGACAACTTCGCTGTCCAAAATATAACACCATTAACCACTTACAAGAAACAAAAGATAGAAAGAAACCTAGACAGAAAAGTTTTTCAAAAATCCAAAACCAAAGAAGACAGTACTATCTGGCATGTATATTTGATAGACGTAGACTAGAAAAATATTAAGAACCTTATAAAAGCATATCTAAAAAGATATAGAGAAGTTCAAAATATTTATATTTATGAGGTGAATACAAAACCACGGGTGAAAGCCTATATCAAATAGCACAAATATCTCAACTTAAATCCTGAAGAAATTTGAATGACTCCAATCAATACAGAAATATCAAGAGCTATATTCTCCTAGTCTGAGCTTAGTAATAATGAAATCAATCAGATAATAATTGAAAGAAATGACAACTCAACAAGACTCCTAGATACTGACAAAACCTATATTAGTCTAATAGCTCAAGCATTAAATGGTACACAAGCTAAGGCATGCTATACACCCAAAAATCACTATACACTCAAGAAATGTAACTTTATAGTAGTTTGTTTCAAGACAAAAGAAGAAAGAAACAAGGTATGCAAACAAAATATTTTTTTACAGGGACATCACCTTTCATGGAATATCAAACATACATCTAAAACAAAAAAATAAAATTCCAAAAATGAAGATAGAAATACAAGATTCAGATTCAGAAACATAGAAATAGATAATGAATCAACATCTGAATCACAATCAGATAATAAATCAATAGAGTCTATTTCTAACTCAGCAAGCTATCATAGATTCAGAAATTTGAGACAGATTAGATAGCAAAGCAATAATAGAATAAGACATAAAAGAAACAATAGAAAAGAATACACTGTATCAGACACCCCTAGATGCTTTACTACCGGTAGTAACAGAGAGCCAATCAATCAATATAACAAAAGAAGAAGTTTGCAAAATAGGTCACAAAGCCCTTATCCAGAAAGTGAAAGTGATCAAGATCCCTTATGACAGATTTTGAACAATCTTAAGCAATTAAATAATAGGATAAACATAATTGAGGAAAAAACAAGTAACCAAAACAGAGTAAGAAAAAGTCAATAGAATAATCGCTCCTAAAAAGTACTAGTCCAATTAAGATACATCAGGAGAGAGTTTGATGCACAAGAGGAATTAAGCTCATCCTGAAAAAAAGAAGTGATCATAGAAACAATAACAGAAACTAATACAACTCTTTCTAGTACAACACATACCACACCACTTGACGATTCATTAGTACAATTAAAAAGAACACCATTAATAAACTAGACAAAGAACAAACACTGTATAAGAACCATACCATTGACAACTCCACACTAAACAATACTATTACTATTGGAACACATAATGTTAGAGGTATCAATACTAGTCCTGAGCAACAAAGACTATTTAGACTCATACAAGATCTTGATATAGACATTCTAGGGATCTGTAAAACTAAACTTACAGAAAAAACAGCAGACTTTGCTTTTAATCTACAACAAAAACACAAATTCTTTTACAACTGTAATAATGAGAAACCCAGATAGTTTGAAGTAGGATTTCTCATTAGAAAAAACTTCGAAAAAAAGCTGGAATCAATTGAAAGAATAGAAGAACATATAATAGAAGCCAACTTCCTAATAACAAGAAGCAAACTCTGTATCTATCAAGTGTATTTTCTATCTGGAAAAACTGAAAGTAGATGGCTACAACAGCTACTTCAAAACAAGATTCTAGATATGCAAAGAAACCACTTCAAAGTCATAATCATAGGTGACTTCAATGCAGTTGTCAATCCAATAGTGGATTGATCATCATCTACAGACAAAATAACCCCAAGATACAAAAAACTGAAATAGGTCTCTTCAATTTTCTAAAAGACTGGAATTATATAGATATTCAAAACTCCTGGGAAAAAGAAGGGAATATTACCTTCACATGGACAAATAACTCAGCACACAGTAGAATTGACTATATCTGAATACCACCAGAAATTAGCCTAAACAACATATACAAGTTCAAAAATATTTCAGTGAAGACACTACTGGGTAGTGACCATATCCTGTTATTAATAAGAAGAATAATAAACAATCTGCTCAAAAATCAGATACAAGAGCAAAATAGAACAAAAGGTAAAAAAATACTAGACTTGGACAACTCCACTGTAGAACAATGAGAGAAATTCAAACTCTGAATAGAATGCAAGCTTCTAGAAATTGATGCACAGGACTCTAGCATGAAACTAAAAACAGTCTTCAAGAACTTGAAAAGGCCTGGCAAGAACTCAAAACCATAATCATTAAGGATGCATACAAATGCCTCAAGAAGAAAAGAGTTTACTCCACTCCCAACAAAAGAAAAGAAGTCAAGATGGGATCAGTAATCCCAAAGAAGAATTTTGAAGCTTATAGAGAAGCCAACAAGATCCACTTTCTTCTAAAGAAAATCCAGGTTAACTGGAATATGAAGATCACAGAAGATATAAAAAATATAAAGAAGATCATTCAAAACCTACAGGTGCTAACGAATCACTTGACAAAGAACTAGTATCTCCTCAGTCACAGGAAGAGATCTCAGAGCAATTGAGAAAAATCATTAAATTAGAATGTACCCTTAGAATGATATGCAAGAAAAAAGAAAGTCTCCATATCAAAAACCAAATCAAGGAGGCTTTGGATAACAGATGTGATGGTTTTAGATTTAACCAGAAGCAGATGCTAAGCTCAGTCTTAAATCGTAAAAAACTAAGAATTACATTAGATTGAGTGCTAACCACAAATCAGGAAGGAAAAGAATATATTGCCACTAACCCTCAAACTATTAGAAGCAAGGTTGAAGAATATCACAAAAGGGCATTGAAAAAGGGAAATGCCAATTTTGAGAATTTAGACCCCTCCTGAAAAAAAAAATACCAACCCAAAGAATGGATCGATCCAATATGGTATTCACCTCTAACAGAAGAAATCAAAATAAATGAGCTCGAAGCTACTTTGCAATCTCTCCCAAACAACAAGACTGCTGGCCTCTCATACATTAGTTATGAAATGTTCAACCACTTAGGGACCAAAGGAAAAAAAACTTTATGTCTTCTATTTAATAAAGTTTTAAGTATAGGCTAAATACCTAAGAAATGGAAAAGTAATAATATCTATCCTATTCCTAAACCCAAGCCTTGAAAATGTGATCTGGACAATACAGGACCTATCATTCTCTTGGAAACAGTCCAAAAATACTTTACCAAGATTCTTACCAATTGACTATTAGCTATTTGCAAGCAACATAAAATCTTAAAAAGACTAAACTTTGCCAGACTACTGGGAAAGAGTACAGCAGAACCTATCCACTTACTAAACAATATTTGTGAAGAGGCTAGAGAAAAGAAAAAGGAACTATGGATTCTATTTCAAGGTACTGCAAAGGCATATGGCATAATATCCCTGCATATGCTCGAAAAGGTTATAGATCAGATTAGAATTTCTATATCCATTAAGAAACCCATAATAAATCTCTTCAAAGACAAAAACTGTAGTATCATCCTTTCCAATAGACTATCTAATCCAATAGTGGCAGAGGATAGGATAGACCAAGGAGAAATGATCTCTCCATTATTATGGAGAATCTTTTACAATTCACTTTTATGCAAGATCTAAAATAACAGCAATCTGGATTATTCCATGAAAGAAAAATGGTCTCCCAACTTTAGTAAACCAGAAGAGAAGATAAAGGCAGGCAGTAATTGCCTACATGAATGACACAACCTGGATTGCCAAATCCAAGAAAGACCTGGAAAAGATCCTAGAAGAAGTGAAAAAGTTCTATATAGCAAATGACTCTCAAATCAATGCAAAGAAGTCAATTTTCCTTACTATTAATCAAAACCCACAAGTCTCCAGAACTGTTCAGGCTAGAACAAAGGATACTATAGTTCATGAAATTAATAAGGAGAACCAGGCTAGATTTCTTGGAATCTGGCTAGAACCAAGACAAAAAAACCAGGACACTACTAGTCTTATAAAATCAGAGATCAAAACAGTAGTTCAGGCAATAATCAAGAAGAAATTGACAAAAAAACATGACTGATATATTATTAATAGGGTCCTGATTCCAAGAATAGAATATAGAACACAACACACACACCTGAGTAAAAAAACATGTAATAATTTCATAGCCATGTTTAGAAAAATATTTAAGAACAAGGTTCTAGTCTGTAGAACAATCCCAAACAGTTGTATTCATAACAAAGGAATATATAGCCTCAAAAGTATCTGGGAAATACAGCTAGAAAGTCACATACCTATACTTTTCTGTTAGTTTAACAATAACAAGGCCTCTGGTATTACTACCATAATCAGACTGAAACAAAGCCAAATCAAATATTGGAAGCTAGATAATATTCTAAGTAATCCTATTAACTCTTACAAGCTAACAAAAAAAGAACCTGGTAGTTACAATAATGGCTCTGACAAAAAGTATACAGGTTACTTTACAAAGTTGGAGATAGAAAAACATATTCGACTATTAGGAAGGTATCTTATCAATCAAATCTATACTGCAAGAGGATAAAGAATACGAAAAGGCCATTTCATTACTATGAAAACACAAGATCATGTTTCTCAATCAGCTTATCAATACTACCACAATGACACTTAAGATATGAAGAACAGTTCAAATCCTTTATAGCAGATGCAAGGGACTAGTTCCTTCCTGATAAAAAAAGTAAAAAAAAAAACAACAGCAAATCAAGATCTTCAATGAAACTCTTTACATGAACTTGAATAGACAGTTTATAATATGTAAACTGAGGCATTCTCAGTAAACTCGGATAGAAGGAAGAGTTTTTGAGCAGTTCAGACTAATACCTTAACAGATATATGAGGAAAGACAGTATTTATAAATAATAAAATCTATTTCACTCCATATCAACTAATATATGATCCTACTAGTAATAATACTTATCTTCAACCAGATAGCACAGAGCAACCATTAAAAGTGGCCATATTACAGATCCATTTTCTTCCATAGCTTAATGGACATAATAATCTAAGAAAAAGGAAATAGATCCTTTTGCCAGGAAACCCTACAGACTGGTAGACAAATGCATTTCAGCAAATAGTGGCTCTACTAGCTTCCAAACCAGCTGAAGTAGAGATTCCAGTGAAAGACTGGGATATCACACTAATAGAAAAAGCTATACAAATAGAAGAATACAGAGATAAACTTAAGGACATATTGAGATATAACAAAAGGAATATGGCTGATCACTTAATTTCTATATAGATGACTCTTATAAAAAAGAATAACAGATCGCGAATTTGAAATGGATATAGCTTGGATCATAATAGAGGAAGACATGATAGTTAAACAGTTTTCAGTAGGTGCATTTACATGGCCATCAGTAACCAAAGCTGAAATACTAGCTATTCTCACTGCACTATATATAGCCCCCCGAAATACAACAGTTACAATTTACACTAATTGCAACATTGCAATAAAAGTATGGAAATCCATCTGTTCACAAATAGAGATATCTACAAGAAAATGAACAAAAATCACTAACTGGTTACTTTGAAATAAGATCAAGGACCTAGTAAAGAAGAAAAACCTGAATCTGGAAATCCTAAAAGTCAAAGTTTATAGAACCAACAGATTCAACAATCAAGTAGACTTACTTGTCAAACAGGTCAAACAGAAGAACTCAATAATGTGAAATCAGCTACCAGAGCTAGAAAGAGTCCTCACAATAGCAGTATGTGAAGAATATACAATAGAAATTGGTATCAGAGATTTCGTCAAGATGTTCAATAAGAAAAAAACTGGACTAGACTGGATAAAACAAAAATGAATCCAGGATTTCTGGATTCAAAATAATAAAACAATAGACTGGCTGACCTTCTGGAACCGGTTCAATCCAACCAATATCTTTGATGCTTCTTTCAAAATCAACAAAGACAAAAGCTTCCTAACTAACTTAATTCATAATGAACTTCTAGTTCTATAGATACTTAAGAAAAGAAAACCAGATGTGTATATCACAATTACTTGCCAATATATAAACTTCAAAAAGAGATACTAGGATATCTTTTTGAATGCCCAATCACTAGGAAAACTCAGAAGAACTTATGGAGAAAGGTAAATGAAAAGATCAATAAATAAACTTATCAGTAAAGAAATAAAAGATAAGAAAGAAGTTCAACCTAAGATAAGTAACTGAACAGACAAATAGTTAGAAGAGATTCAGAAATCTGATAGAGACCTTTTCAATACTATCTGTAGATATATGGAAAAAAGCAAGACCATCTTCTTGAAAAAGTACTTCAAAGAGCAGCTCAAAATCCCATCAGCAAACACACAAGGTATAATTGATAAACTCTGTCAAAAGATGAGAGCAAATTTTAAAAAGGAGATCTGGAATACTTATTGTGCCCAAGTGATAGTATGGGAAAAGAAGCAAAACATTACAAAAGAGAACAAAAAAAACAAGAAATTCAAGTCTAGATCTAACGAACAGACTGAACAGAAACAAAAAGAAGTATTATTATCTCCAGAGTATTCAAGCCTAGTAGGTATCAAAGAAATAGAAAGAAAAAAATATATGGCAATTATTAAGGACTGGATCTGTTATGAAATAAAGTGATTTGATTTTTAACTATAGACAGAACTTAGAATGATCTACAGTAATGACCTGTAGGCAATGAATTTATTAATTAAAAGAAATATTCAAAATTAGTAAAAAATGTAAAATATCATTTTCTAGATTATATTTAGAGAAATAATTTTTCGACGATGAGTGAGTCAATATGTGAAAGTCACAAAATTTGTAAATACTTAGCATATATACAATAAAGACATGTCATGCTAACCTGACTATAGGTTAAAAAAAAAAAAATTTAAACTATATCTGAAATAAGACTTAAAATTATAAAAAAAAAACAAAGTTTTAAAGATATTATATTTTTATTAATATTTAGATTGAAAAATTGAATAATTGTTTATATTAATAAAAAAAATATTAATATATAACTTGATAAAAAAAACAATAATTTAACTTTCTTAAAATAGTAATAATATAAGATAATTGTATAATATTTATTAAATTCAATATAAAAAATTTTTTTCTAGATTAAAATTATTATGACAATAAAAAAGAAGTTAAATTAATTTAAGTCAAATCAATTTATATCAATTTTAAAATATCTTTAATTTAAATTAATTTTGATTTAAATTTTATAACTTTTTATTTATTAGTAATATTTATAAATTTTATATAAAAAAAATTAAAAGAAAAATATTTTTAAAATATTTTTATTAAAAACCTATAAAAGTTTTTTAATAAAATTAATCAATAATAATTATTTATTTATCAAAAAAATCATCTTTATAAACAAATAGTATATACTGTATAGCTTATAAGAAATTATTAAATAATATCTTATATATAAAAAAGAAATAAAATAAAATAAAATGAAAAAAATTAAAATAAAAATTAAAAAATTTCAAAAAAAACTATAAAAAAAAAAGTTAAAGTTATAGAATAGTTATAACAGGTAATAAAAAAGAATTAATAAAAATAAACAAATAAGTATTTAAATTAATTAAACAAAATTTTAAAATTAGCTAATATACTGTATATTAAAAAAATTATAATATCATAATAAAAAAATCAATTAAATAATAAAAATATAAATTTTAAAAATATAAAAAATGATTTATAAATTTTTAAACAAATATAATAAAAAATATATCTAGTTTAAAAAAATCTATTTGAATCAAACAAAGAATATAAGAAAAGAAAAAATAAACCGCATTTTTTACCACGTTGTCGGATTAGAACAAATACAGTTACCACGAAATGACGCCGATTTGCAGACGCAAATCATATAAAAATCAGGCGACTGCGCACCAACTGTTGAGATAAATTATTCAAAATGGATATGGAAAGGCGAAAAGAAGAGTTGGAAAAGAAAAGACAGAAACTTGCCGAGCTTCGACGTGCAAGGGAGGAGCGAAAGCAAGTCTTTAGTCATGCAACATCAGTGACAAACATAACTTCCGAGACGCCGAAAGAAAATGTAGCATTTTCATTACGACTCGTTAATTCTTGCTATACAACAAAATAAAATAATTTGTAATCTTCCTTTTGAAGGATAAATCCCGTAAAGTTTTTATCGATGATCTTGTTGATTCTTTACTTCGAAAAGGTTCACCGAACGAACAAACTCAGCCCGTGCCGAAGCCCGAAGTTCTGGATACCTCTGATAAGGCTTCCACTCATACGACTGCATCTGTTTCGGTTTCAACACATTATGCGCCATCTCCAAGTACCTCAGTTCCTCAGAGGTATTTTTCTATTTTCCTTTATGCTCGGTAAAATTTTTTTATCTACTTCATCTAACTATTTAATATTCATTCTTTTTGCAGCCCTCAAGTAACAACTCCTCACAACAGTCGCTTTGTTCCCTTTATTCCGGAGTTCTCATCCTTTGAAGCTGTTATTTTGGATATTGCTCCAAAGGTGTTGAATTGTCTCCTTTAAATCAGATCCCTATTGAATGTCCTTTTATTAAACTTGTTATTTATTAACTATCTAGGAAATAGTTCTCTATAATAAAGAAGTTCAAACTGCGGAAAACTCTTTTGGTCCACCGCCGCCTTCTGAACAAGAAATTCGTTCTAAAATATTAAAAGAACAAGAAGAAATAGAAAAGGCAAAACAAACTGCTTTGGAAGAAGAACGATTAAGAGCTGAAGCGGAAAAAAAGAAAGTTCAAAAACTCAAAGGTTCTTTTGCAAAAAAAAAAAAAAAAAAATTTTTTTTATAGTTTCCTCCACGATCAATTCTGAAAGGTAACCGACATTTGATTATCAGATATCTCTGAGGAAGAAAAGAAAAAAATTGTTGGCTCTGCTGAATTCGTAGAATTCATCGATTATTCGACAAAAATTGTGGAGAGAGCGCTTAATGAAAACTATGATTTCATGAAAGACTATAGCATCATCAAAGATGTTGAGAGGTAAATTCGCCGCTCTCGCTAGATGCCGTATATTCTTATGATTAATCGATAATTGCTTCATTAAGTGATGATAAAAGCGGTACCAGAGTTAAATACATGTGCTCGTTCTTCGATGATCAATGGAGCAAGAATCGCTCTGTTACAGATGTGAACTGGTCAAAGAAAGTAAGATATTGTAAAAATTAATACCTCATATTAGCGAAATGATATCAAATTCTTATTGTTTTAATATAGAATCCCGAGTTGGTTGTCGCTTCATACAACAAAAATCCGATTGCGATGAATGAACCCGACGGTGTCGTTTTAGTGTGGAGTTTACGCCTACTTGAACGCCCAGAATTCATATTTCATTCCCAGGTCAGTTTACTTTCGTAGGATGAAAATACTTGATAAAGTATTTTTTAAAGACATTTCAATATGTAGTCGGATGTTCTTACAACTGCGTTCTCCGAATTCCACCCTACTCTTGTCATCGGTGGCACATATTCCGGACAAATAGTCCTCTGGGATATGAGAGCAAAATCTTTACCTGTTCTTAAAACACCTCTCTCTTCTAATGGGCACACACATCCGGTTTATTCGATGCAAATGGTTGGAACTCAGAACGCTCACAATCTCGTTACTGCAAGTACAGATGGCTTGGTTTGTTCTTGGCAGTTGGATATGCTCGCTCAACCACAGGTAAACTTTAAACGATTTTATAAATATCCCTTTTTTTTTTTTTTTTTTTTTTTTTTTTTTTTTTTTTTTTTTTTTTTTTTTTTTTTTTTTTTTTTTTTTTTTTTT